>NW_004624905.1:1936580-2001843 GCF_000247695.1 Heterocephalus glaber
CACGCGGCCCTCGGGCCCGCAGGGCGCCGCCGCGTGGGGCTCGCTGCCGTGGCGGCTACTTCCGGGCCGCCGCCCGAGATCGCGACATGTGCGCGGCCGGCCGCCACATCCCCGCCCGCAGGGACCTGCAAGGGGTGGGGAGCGCGTGCGAGTGGCCCACACAATGCGGCCCTCGGGACGGAGGCGTTCGAGGCCCGAAGGAGGGCGCTGTGCTGGCCGGGCTGCCTGCGAGGCCGCCCGCTGGGGTGGGTGGAGCTGGCGCAGGGTTTGAACTGCCGCGGGCTGGGCTTAGGGCTTTCTCCGGAACTTGGGTTCTGTTCGAAGCAGCTGGCGATCTACTGGGGAAGAGGGTCGTTGTTTGGTTCTCACTCCCAGGCTGCTTGGGTTAACACCTGTTGCCAGCTCCCCGGCTCCCAATTGAGCTTTTAAAGCTTTGGCCCGTCTTTACTGCAGTTACCTAGGCACTCCTGTTGGAGTAGCGGTCCTGTTGCTACAGTTTTAGTCTGAGAAGGTAGGGAAGAAGCAAAACCTCTGCTGTACATGGTTTCTGTAGTGTCCTAAACTGCGCAGATGGAGAGCTCTCCTTAAGCCTATTTTTCAGGAAAGCCTCCTGATTTTTGCTGTTAATAGGCAACGAAATTAATATGGAATTTGGTGAGTAAGCTCTTGATGTTGCTTGAACTCATTTAAATTTAAAACACTATAAAGATGGATTTATTTACCAGAGCGTTTCAAAGAAGTACTGCACAGTTGTAACCTAAGACCTTTAGTACACGAACTAAATACCCAGCTTCTTGGTTAATATAACTGCTCACTTAAAAAGGGAGCTAATGGTTTGGGTCTGCTTAGATTTTTTTTTTTTAAGCTATTTTTGAATACTGCTAGTACTGAGGAAACAGTAGTTTGGGGATAGTTTGGGAACTTTCATCTCCAAGTGCTGTGATTGTCTTAATTTGTGTTGTCATAGCCCTCTACAAATGATAGAAGTTGGCATTTAATTAACTGCAGATATTTTATGATACAATTACGTTTCTTAAATTAACCAACCCTAGAATTGCATTGTAATTTCTTGTGTTGGTGTATATTAAGTAGTTTTCATTTGCCTAGTACCATACATACTTCAGCCAGTCTGATAGTCAGTGTAATTGACTGTGTACCTGGATCATGGTATGTCCTGTAAGAACAAAGGAGGAAATAGTATTTTAGGCACTGCTTTTGTGTTTTCACAGTGTTAATAATGACCTTGTTCTTTTGTGTCTCCTAAGGATAGAATGTATTTAATCATTGTTTGTATAAGCTTGAGCAGTTTTTGAAAAACTGTTGTAGTAGTATAGCTATAGCTCACATAAGAAAATAAACCTTATCAGGAAATATTTATGAAAATTTATTAGCACATCAGCATGATGTTAATCTTAACCTTGCACTAAAGCAAGTGATGTTTGGATTTTTCTTGATTGGAGAAAGTAGTTACACTTTTGAATTTTACTAGAGAGTACAGTAAATTTTGCTAGAATTTACATTCTGATCTTTATAAACTTTGTGATAGTATTCAAGTATGTAATAAATATCCAATACAGTTGTACCTAACTTTCCTGTCATAGATTTAACTAGAAATTTAGGACTGAGTAAAAAAATATTTTCATCCTTGTGCATAACCATAGTCACCAGTTGAAGAAAGATTTAGAGCATTATGCCACTGTTGCCTGCCACCCTGAGTGAAACACCTGCACGTTTGTGCCACTGAGCATGTTAGATATTGGGGGGGTGTATAAGTATCCTATTGATGTCAAAAATCCACTTTATAAAGTTAATTTTCCTAAATGTTCTCTGTCTCTAAAAGACTTGTTTGCATTTCTTTGGAATGCTTTTATTTTTCTTATTAATTTATGCTGAAATACCTTTTTGGCTGTGATGTTTTAAACGGTTGTCAAATCTAAGAATTCTGTTTTGTTAAAATGTTTTGTATGCATTGAGCATGCTGAAACTGGAAATTGCTTCTGTTGTATTGAATATAATTAATGTTTCATCCATGAAGTACCTAAGAGGTTTAGTAAGCACTAGTGTGTTTTTAGAACAGCATGTCAATAATTAGCTTTGATAACCTTATTTTTAGTAAAAAATGGAAGACTAAGAAACACAATTCTTGATTGTTAAATTTAAAGGTGCTTAGTTTCTTAGATTACATTAGAAAAGTTTCCTTAACTACTGTTTGTTCTAGAAACTGGAACAGCTCAATCAGTATCCGGATTTTAACAACTACTTGATTTTTGTCCTTACAAAATTAAAATCTGAAGGTAAGTAGAGTTTGTCTTACTCAAAAATGTCTTTAAGACCCATGAAGATATATTGGGAATTACTCATTTCCGAAGGTTTCATTTTGTAGTATCACATCCTTAATATATGTGAGATGCGAAGTCTTAGAGTTAATACCACTCCAAGCATTTAGATACTTAATCAGCATTCAGTTGTTAATTGGGTGTTTATATAATAAATTCCCTCATTCTTTGCAAATGAAAAATGTGTTGCAAAGTCCACTTTGGTTTAGTGTCACTGCTTATACATGAATATAGTAAAGATTGATTTAATGCACAGGTTGAATGCAGGATTTAATAATTGAATATATGTGTGTTCACTGTAGGAAAAATTGAAGACATGTAACTAAAATGAAAAATCACATCTCACCCAGAGATAATTACTGATCTCTTCAACTGTAAATCTGCACACTTATTTGACTATATATTACTTTTAAATTCAACAAAAACTGGAATTGTTCTATTGTAAATAAACTTTTATAACTTAAAACCTTAGCAGTATATGACTTTTTCATTAACTGTTACAATTTTAAATTTAAAGTGCTTTTATGACAATTTAAAGCCTAATTTTCTGATCTTTAAGTGACATGGTCATCTGACTTGTTTCTAATACAAATAATTGTTTCAGTGGACGTTTATTTCACAGCTATATTGAGCACCACCTCTTGCAGGCTCATGGGAAGTAAATGTGAACAAAACAAGATCCCTGCCTTCAAAGAGCTAATATTGTAATAAGGAGTATTCTTTATAGTATTACTTAAGTATTGAATATTCTTTTCCTGGAACAGTGGTTAGGCACATAGAAGACAATTTTCTTGACAGTTGACTGGCCTTTAAATGAAAGCACCATCCTCCATTTAATGATTAGTGTCTTTGAAAACACTGACTTGGCGTTGTAAAATAACAAGTTTTGTTTAGATACTGACACTGAGTTGTTTAACCTCTCTTGCTTCTTTCAGCTATAAAATGCTTGTGTTAGACAACCAGACCATCTGTAAGATTTCAGCTCCAACATCTAGCAGGTTAATGGTTTTAATGTGTGGTAAAATTATACAAATCTTATATATAGATTTTGATAATTGATACACATTTTAGGGGTTTTTGTTTTCAAATGATTTTCTAGCTGACTTTGTGGGTTTTAATTAGTGATTAAGGGACAGTCAGTTTTAAAATTGTAAATCTAGGTTTTAAAAACTAAGAATTATTTCAGCATATATTTAAAATCCGCAATTAATATCCTTAGTTTGGTTAATACATTTACAGTAACACCAACACCACCACCACCCCTGCATTGAACTCAGGACCTTGGGCTTGCCAGTCAGGCATGGCGCCACTGAGCTAAGTCCCCCTGCCATACATTTTTCCTAATATAAGAATTTTCCTTGAACAGTAGTTAAAATTAATAATCTGCACTTGGAACTAGGGGTATAGTTCCGTGCTAGAGCACTTGCATGTGTGAAGCCCTGGCTTCCATCCCCAGTATCACAAATAAATAAATAATCCACATTATTGGATTTTTTTAAAAGAACTGAAATATTTAGTGAATGAAAATTTCTAATCTATTTACTTGAAATTTTTAATTCTCCAGTCTATTCTGTCTTATTGTTACCCTAGATTCCACATAGTTTGTATAATTCAAATAATGACAAAAGAGTTTAAGGGGAGCAGTTGCCTCCAAAAAGACCTATTAATTACAAAACCCTAAAATGTTAAAAAGGAATTTATTAACATTTTCTTGAACCTAAAATTTATTTCTTCTGTTCATTAGGCACAGTTTCTCAAAGGACATAGGAGTTTTATATTTGTATAACAGTTGATATTTCTTGTTTTGACCCATTATTCTTTCCTGGGGAAGATTGGGATGCAATTTTGCCATATCTAGTTTTCTTTTTTTAAAAAAAGAGAAGACATCCACATACATAAGTAACATCTTTAAGTGAAAATGCTTATTTTGTAATCCTTATTGCTGAATCATGGAGTATAATGTTAGATCCTGAAAAGACCTGAGATGAGTTGCTTTAATTCTGTCACTATAAATGAGCAGATTGAGGCCCAGCGAAATTATAAGATTTATAAAGAAATGGTTAGTTGGTGGTTTTCTAAAGTGGATTTTGGACAGAAGGTATATATTTTTAACTAAAAATTGTTTCACCCTTGTAGTTTATTAAAGTCCTCATCTTACAGTATTTATTATAAAAACAAATATGCATGCCATTTAAAATAATTAGAATAGCTAATTGAAATAAGTTGTGATTGAAAATAGGAAATCTTGACAGGATGACATAAAAGCTCTTAGGTTATATTACTGTGGTAACCTGAATAGGATTTATATGCAGAAAAACTTCTCTGTTTGCTTCTACATATGCTTTACCCTTTAATATTTCAATACCAATCAGAATTTGGATGCATAATACTAACTAGAACAAGCTCCAGATATTTACTTTTAAATAAGGTAGGTAAAACAGTGTTGCAGTGTAGTGCCTTTTATTCCACACATCAGCTTTTCCAATCCTTTGAGAGGAAGGTAATACTGTCGAGTAGTTCTGAGTGTATGTTGTGGAGCCAGACTCCTAAGGTTGATAATATGATTTCCTTGCTTAGTAGCTGTGTGTGACTTTGGCACAAACCTCAGTTTCTTCACTTGTGGAGTGAGGTAAATAATACCTGTTTCACAAGGTTGTGAGAATTAAGTGCACTCATGATTCTAAAGCCCTTAACGAGTATTTAATGCATAATAATCATTTAGAAGATGTTAACTTACTGGTGGTGATGCGAATTAAAGCACCTGTTGTATTCTAACATTAAATTGTTTTTTTGAAAATTTGTTAACTTTATCAGTGGCCTACACTTTTTAAAAGTAAATTTTAGGGCTGGGGATTTAGCTCATGGTACCGTGCCTGGCTGACAAGCTCAAGGTCTTGAGTTCGCTTCCTGGTACCAGGGGGGAAAAAAAAGCAAATTTTATTTTTAGATAGTTTTAGAAATTTTTGCTTTTTTTAGCCTCAGGCAAATGAAAAACATAAATTAATGGTATTTGTATTTGTTATGTGAAAGTGACCCTGGATGTTCATTATCTGTTTAATTTTTAAAACTATTTTTAGTGACTAATAATTGAGCTCCTTAATGATGTTTATATTAGCTAATAGTAAAACCTTAATATAGTGGCCAATGTATAAGCTAAATTAACACATTAACTTTTTTTTTTTGGTACCGGGGATCGAACTCGGGACCTTGCACTTGCGAGGCAGGTGGTAGAACCACTGAGCTAAATCCCCAGCCCAAAACATTAATTCTTAACGTTAACAGTTCTCAGCAAGGAGCAGCCTCTCCCCTCCCCCAGATATTTGGCATTAACTGAAAATATTTTTGGTTGTAACAGTGGGGCAGGGGGGTACTGTTGGCATCTGTGGCTAGAAATGGTGCTAAATATCTTACAGTGTACCAGCCAGTACCTCACAACAAAGAATTATCCTTAAAATGTCAATCATGTAAAGATTAAGAACCTTGAAATATAAATTAAACAGCTAATTTTTTGATAATCATGTGTGACCTTTTTTTTCTTCTACTGGTGGTAGAAAGATAAATTGGAATGTTGTGATCAACCTCTGAATATAAAGCACTCTTCTTGCCACTTTTTGAAATGAAAATTCCTTTAAAATTCAACTGCTTTATTACAGATGAACCTACAAGATCACTGAGTGGTCTCATCTTGAAGAATAATGTGAAAGCACATTTTCAGAACTTCCCAAATGGTGTAACAGACTTTATTAAAAGTGAATGTTTAAATAATATCGGTGACTCCTCTCCCTTGATCAGAGCCACTGTAGGTAAGTTATGTACAAAAATTTTGCTCATCTTATTTATAACTGGATTGTTTTAGAGGTGACATTGTTTTCACAGGAATTTTTATACCTATTTCTTGTTATATTGTGATGGAGACATTTTCATTGCTATTTAAATGCTTTTGAAAGTGTTAATGATTACAGCACAGGCTCTCTTACCCAGTGAGACCAAGGTCACTTGTAGTTGCTTAGTCGCAGTTGGTTAAGGTGAGAGCATCAGCAAATGATATTTAGGACCACTGCCTTTTCTTTGGATATATGCAGATTGAAGTTCCTTCCTGTCTACCCTGTGTAATTCTGGGGGTGTGATTTCTAGTGTCACTTGCAAGAAAAACCATTTTGTTTTATAAAAGTAATCTTTTAAGTATAGGATCCTAGAATTTTGCTCTTTCCTTTTGTTTCTAGTATTTGCCTGGTCTACCTAATTAGCAATTTTTTAGTCTTTCTCAGATCATAACTTGTTTTCAGGGAAAGAACAACTTTCAGTTCATATAATGTTAATTATAATAACTGAAATCAATTTGGAAGCACATGCAAGTGGCCAAGCACATGTATTAGGGTCAGCAGCAAGACAGCTGTACTCCAGAGTAGCCTACTAATTGGTAGCATTAAGCACACCGTGGGGTTTAGCAGCTGTATTTTACAAGGACCTGGAAAACTTGTGTAAATTGAGCAGGTTGGTTGAACAGAAGTCAGTGAGTCAAGCGCTTTCGTTAAGTGTTCCTCAGCTTTATATATTTTATCTTTTAATATGAAAAGCACAGTTCATCTCTTACAAGGCAGAGGCTCTGATTTCTCTCAACACATTTTCATATTAAAGAGTGGTGTTAATACTAGCTTCAAATTTGATGCATAGAAGAGATATGCAGTTTGTAAAAAGTGACTGCCTCAGTTATTCTCCTGTACCCTCAACGTACCCCCTCTTGGCTTACCAACTCTTGACACAGGTAAAAAGTGGTGGAGTGTGTGCTAATCTTTTCTGTTTAAAGTGAAGGAGCAAGATCCCTATACATGTAGTGTGATGAGATTTTGAAACTGACAGGCATCCTTGGAGACAAAGCAGTTCAGCTAAGAGGAAAGGAGAGGACAGGATGTAGACATTATGAGATTATTTTCTCCCTAAACTGTATCTCATTAAAAACCTATCTTTTGAGTTCTATTTTGTCCAAACTATAGTACTTTATATCTTAAATTTTTAAAGGCTAGAAGTAATCATATTGAGGAGACAACTGATGTTATCTTTTAGTGTGTGCTGGATTTCTTTTACCTTTCATAAAAGTTTTTGAACATGTTTGGGGGTTAGATTTAGCTTAAGAAAATTGTTTTTCTTCTTGTGCCGGGTATCAAACCCATGGCCTGGTACATGCCGAGTTATCACTGAGCTATATTTCCAGCCTAGAATTATTTTAAGGACTTACAAGTATCATTGGACTTCTTAGTTTAAAATAGGTAAATTGGCATGCCTAGCCATTTTTTTATTTCTTGATACCCACTTGTATGAAAAGTCCTTGGTTTTAGTTCATTTATATATATTTAAATATCCTAATTAGAAGCTACTGAAGGTGTCCGTAGAGAAAGCAATCAAATAGAGTTTTTATTTAGTTACTTGTTTTACTCAGCTTCTCTAAAAACATATATAAAATAAGGAGTTTCAGATACAACTGCAGTATCTTTCTAAATTACATGTCTGGAACTTTATTAAAAAAAATACTTGGGAATATGAAAGTGGGTTTGGGTAGAAGTATATATGAAATGACAGTTGACTATATTGATGTCTGTTGTTAAAGCTGTATAATGAATACATTCAGTTCAGTGTGTTTCTCTACTTTTTTATATAAGGTGTGTATCCCTTATCTGAAATGCTTGTGACATAAATGCTTCAGATTTCGGAGTTTTTTGGACTTGGAGTATTTGCATAGAATTTACCAGTTGAGCATCCTTCATCCAAAATTCAAATTGCTATGAAATCTGAATCTTTTGTGTGTCATAAAGTTTCTATTTTGGATTTTCAGCTTAGGGTTGTTCAACCTATGTATATGAACTTTTCCACTTTTAAAAAAATTGTAAAATTACCTAAAACAAGAGTTATCAGCTTGAAATAAGTTAAGCAGCTTGGCCAGTTAAATTATCTGCTTTAGTTTTGTTCTTTGCCATTTCTGCCTTTTGATACAGATTACAGATGGTGGTAGAAAAGTAGGATTCACCTATAGAAGTTCCTCCCAAAAGAAAGGCACAACATTAACATTCTGAGTTCTGTTGTCTTTGTTTTGTTTTTTTTTTCTCATCCAAACCAATACCTCAAAATCGGGGTGCTTTTTAGTTTTGATGAAGCTAAATTTTTTTTCTTCAGGAAAATTGATGAGCTTTTTATATAACACATTGTTGCTTTCCAACAACTAAATACAGAAAATTTTTATTTTAATCTCTTAAATTTTAGTTCACATTTTAAAAATCTGAAGTGCTTTTTGGAACATTTTATAAGTAAAATAATTTTTGTAGGTTTCTGAAAGGCACCTCTAAGAGTTGAAAACCATTTCATCACACATCAACCTTAGAAAATTGAGATTTTTTTTTCTACTGTAGCATAAGTATACTACATTATTAAAGTAGCATTCTTTTTGTTTAAACCAGGGTTTTACGGTCTCAGCACTTGATATTTTAGGCTAGATAATTCTTTGCAATTGGGCTGTTCTGTGCATAAGATGTTAATCAGCATCTCTGGCTTCTACCCACTGGATGCCAGTAGTAGCTACATCCTCTGTTGTGCCAACTGAAAATGCCTGTGAACAGTGCCATTTGTGGTCGGGACAGCGGTGTACCTGACTGAGCTCCTTAAGGGCACAGACCACATATTTCTCATACCTAATACAATATTTGCATCACATTAAAACCTTAGTAAATATTTTTAGCTAAGAGTTCTGATTATAAAAGTAAATTTACAGCTTCAGTTGTTTTGTTTTGTTTGGACAGGATCCCTCACTATGTTGCCCAGGTTAGCCTCCAACTCCTGAGCTTAAGTGATCCTCTTGCCTCAATTCCCTAAGTAGCCGGAACTAAAAGTGTGTATCACTGCACTCAGCTTTAAAACTTCTTTCCATCTTTTCAATATATCGAGAATCTTGCCAAGGAAATATATTTGGAAGGGATCATGTTTTAATGACTAGTAGTCCATTGGATAAATGTAAACTTCTCTTATTAAGGAATATATAATTTTTAATTTTACTATTTTAGTCAATATGCTTTCACATAAGCTTATATACTTGTGGGAAAGTTTCTGTAGGTTTAATTCATAGAAGTGGCATCCTTGGGTCAGGGTGTTGTTTAAACATTTAAGATTTTAATAGGTATTGCCAAGTACACAAGTTTTTTTTCCTTTATTGATTTTAAACTGAAAATTACCTGTCACTTTTCACTTTTTGCAGCTGTGTTAAGTATTAGATTTTTTTTCAGAAATTGAGATTGTGGGGCAGATACATTTGGAATTTGTCAGTCTATCAGCATTCTTTAATACTACAAGTAATAAATGTCAGCAGTCTGTTAGTACTAAATTGTAGGTTGTTTCCATTTTGTATATTTAAGATGTACTTGTTTTAGTGTTTTTTTTTTAAGGCAGATCAGATTTCTTTCCCTCATTTCTTTTGTATTTTGACTTAAAGAGTAATTGGCAAGAAGGATCAGATCTTGCTGCTTTTGAATTTACTGGAGGACTGTTTTATTTCTAAGAGTTACATCTTAAAAATGCTATTGATCCTTACTATTTAATTTTTTTCTCAGAGTAAATAATTGTCAACAGCTTTAAGTTCTTTACAATTGGGAAGAACCTTCTCAACTAAAGGTTGAAAATTCAATGGAAGTTCATCTACACAGTTTGATTTGCTGTTCTTTAATTACTATTTACTAGATGATAGGCATTTTACATATATTCATTCACTTTTCAAGATAGCCCTTTGAAGAGAATACTTTTCATTTTTACAGATTAGTATTTTGCAGTCTAGAGTATATATAACTTGCCTAGTGTCAATTTATATCCTTACAGTACTAAAGAAAATTCATAATTACCAGGAATATTACATACTGATAGTATATTTACAAAGACCTACTACACTGACTATACACTGTAGCTGCACCACACAGTTGAAATAATTCAGTCAGTCAAAACAATATGATCAGTCAGCATTATGCCACCTAACCTCAGAGATTCAAGATGGCCTTTCTGGTATTTCATCCTTGAATCTAGTAAGTAGAGACTGTTGTTGGGATCTGTAGCCTATCTACACAACCACATGAAACTAGTCCGATCGTTCTCAAGTGGTGCTCCTCTACTTTATTTTTCCTTTCCATTGCCCTTGGCTGTGATTCCAAGTTAAATCAGGGAGCTGTTCTTAGTTTCTTGATACTGTACATTTTTTTTTTTTTAACTTTATAGACTTACAGACTAATCACTCACTAATAAGTGCTAGTAATAGCATTTTAGTATGTTTTCTTGCTTCCTTTTGTATGTAAGTTTTATAACACTGGAGTTAAATTTAATTAGCTATCCTTGGTATTGTTGGAGGAAAGCTAGTTGTAATCTTTTGTAGAGATACTGAGTAAATTTTTTTAAAAAGCTTGCAGAAGGTATAATGTTAGGAAACAGATCTAATTCATGCTGTGGTTTTTCCATAGATTATGATGTGATGATGAGCTGTCAATGTTATTATTATTTAAAGGTATGGAAACCTGATGCTGATGTGGATATTTAAGTACGTTGCTCACATGGCCAGCTTTCCTGAAAAATGTGTATTTTCTTTTAAGGTATTTTGATTACAACCATTGCCTCCAAGGGAGAATTGCAAAACTGGCCTGACCTCTTACCAAAACTCTGTAGCCTGTTGGATTCTGAAGATTACAACACCTGTGAGGTAGAGATACTTGCTTCTTATGATCGTTTTTTTTGTTTTTTGGTTTGTTTTGGGATGTTTTTTGTTGGTTGGTTTGGTTTGGGTTTTTTGGTCATACTGTTTATTAACACTCTTTGGGAAAATACTTCCTCTGAAATGTACAGCTTCAAAATAGAAGCCTAAAGTTACCTTTGTATTTTATGTTTATTGTCACTATTTTACTGTTAACTATGGAGAATACTGCTACTGATGTAGTTATAAGCAGTAAAGTGGTTGAGGTAGCTGATAGATTGTATACTGTGTACAATAGCGCTGGATTTATCTCCTTTGGGTTAAAAATAGAGAAAAAATTGCCATTTGAATTTCCTGCCCTTGTTAAAGGGCAGGTTTTGTCACCAGTTACCCAATAAATGGTTTATATGTAATTTTTTAATGTTATTAGTGACTTCTTTTTTTGATTGTTGTTTTTTGAGACAGGGTCTCACTGTGTCATTCAGGCTGGCCTTGAACTTACTGTGCAGTCCAGGCCAGCCTTAAACTTGGAGTGATCCTCCTGCCTCAGCCTCTTTCCTAAGTGCTGAGGTTATAGGTGTATGTCACCACACCTGGCTTAATGAGTTCTTCATGTGCTTCAGAAAGTGTCAGTGATGGTTAAATACACTTCTGTGGAAATAGTTCTACATTCAGTTTAGCATTAGAAAAAATTAATGATTTAAAGTTGACAAAAATACTTCAGTAGAGTTAGAGTTTGGGATAGATAATGTTTTTTCATCTTTGCCAACCAGAATATTCTCCAGTTCAGAGTTACTTAATGGAAAATTAAAACATACTATTATATTTAAACTGAGATTTTTAGATACTCAGTGTATAATGTTTTAAAATTGAATAATTTTTTTATGGATTTTAGAAGGCAGCATTTCATGTGTGCTAAGAAGAGTAATGCATACAAATTAGTTGATGTTCTTTTTTGTTTTGTTTTGTTTTTGTTATTGGTAATAGAGATCGAACTCAGGTCTTTGCGCTTGCGCAGCAGGTGGCGAAACCACTGAGCTAAATCTCTGGCCCCAGTTGATGTTCCTTTAAATGTTTTGGGGGGTTTGTTTTTAATGGTGCATATTGGTAATACAGAATAATGAAATTTGATATATCGGTACATGAATATATATTTTGATTATTTTCATCTCTATTCCTCTCTGTTTTTCCTCTCCCCTCACTCTAATCCTCTTCCCCATCTCTGAAAGTCTACTTTACTAGTTTTGTGTCATCTATTTAGTTTTCTAAATTTTTAGACTAGCTTATTTTGCTTAACAGGATGGTCCTCATTTCCATCCATTTTCCCACAGATGACATGTTTTTCTTCTTTTTAGTAGCTGAATAACACTCCATTGTGTATATATGCACTGCATTTTCTTTATCTATTCAGAGCACCTAGGTCAGTGGTGGTGAACCCATGGCACATGTTATTTTACATTTAAGAAGAGATGTTAATGTATGAATTTTTGTTTTTCTAAACAAAAAACCTCAGTATTCAGGTTTAATTGCAGTCTTGGCACTTTGCAATAAATAAGTGGGTTTGGGGTTGCAGTTTGGGCACTCATCTCTAAAAGCTTCACCATCACTGACCTAAGGCTATTTGCATTGCTTAGCCATTGTGAACTGTGCTGCTATAAACATGGGTCTTAATGCTTTTGTTTTTAATGAATTTTAATGTGTCTTTTACAGGGAGCATTTGGTGCCCTTCAGAAAATATGTGAAGATTCTGCTGAGATTTTAGATAGTGATGTTTTAGATCGCCCTCTCAACATCATGATTCCCAAATTTTTACAATTCTTCAAGCACAATAGTCCCAAAATAAGGTATTTATGTAGGCAGTGTTAATTTGTGATACAAGCCTGACCACTCCCCTACTTTGCATTAGTCAATATTTTTGTGATTAGCAAAAGATATTCCATAAAGGTGAACATACATAATAGAAGTTTACTGCTTTAATGACACATCCCATAATATGCTGACTCTTCCTGATGAAATTTTTATTAAATTTGATATAGTTCTCTACCTTCAGAATGATTAATTATATTCCTAATAGTTGTGTTCTTGTAAGTTCTTTTGTTGAAGGTCAAGATTAGTTAAGGATTAGTATCTTTTTCTTACACTCCTGTTTTTAGGTCCAAGGCTGACCTGTTCTCTGCTTTTCTTCATCCTGTGTTAAGTAAACTGAATGAATTTTAATGAAAATGTGTTCTGATTAGATTGTTAAGAATTTAAGGGTTGAGCCGGATATGGTGGCACACACCTGTAATCCTAGCACTCAGGAGGATTACTGCCAGTTCAAGGCCAGCCTGGGCTACCTAGTGAGTTCAGGCCTAGCCTGAACTACAATGGGAGACCCTGCCTGAAAAAAACAAAAAACAAAAAAATAGAAAAAAAGAAAAAGAATTTAAGGGTTTTACCTCTAAATTTATTGGTGGGGCTGGGGAGCATTTTAAACACTTCAAGTAGCAGAATTTTTTTAGTGGTGGGTGTAGTTGGCTATAGGAAGTTAATCTAATCTGCTTTGTTCACCTCTGAATCTCTACTTTCTAGAACAATTCCTGGCATGTAGTTGTCAAAGTATTAATATTTATAATATTAAATTAACCTTTCATTAAGTTTGTTATCAGTTCTATCAAGCTATAATCATCATGATATTGTCATTTTAATAGTTGAAGTGTGGGAGACGCTTTGTTATGTCACAAAATGTTCCACGGGCCACTGAACTTGTTTCTCTTTTGGGTCCAGTTATATAATTTTTTCTAACTTGTTTCTATAGAAAGCATTTCTTTCTAATTGTCAGTTGTATTTGTTGTTATTTCTAGTTGGTCACCATTTCATACTTTTCATACACTTTTTTATGATAATCAAATATCATTACTATTTTAATAGAAATTGTTGCCTAAAGTCAGTTATTAAGGAGTCCAGGTCATGAACTTTAGTGCATAGACTGTTAGTTGGGCTTCAGAATTCCAAGTTGTATTCCAGAGTTATGGTTTCAGTAGTGTGGCAGGGTGAACACAAATCTGTTTCTTGCTTAAATTCTCTGTTACTTCTTAACACTTTTATCCATCTTAATTGTGTTCTGCTCAGAGTGGAAACTATAGCTGCAGTAGTGTCATATGCATACATTTTCAAAATGAAATGCTACTCTGGCATAGTCAGCTAGATAGAAGGTTACATTCTTAAGGCATTCTCCTTGTTAACATTTTAATTAAGGTGATACACAAACTTTGCGTCACTTCCAGGAATCTAACTTTTTCCTTACCAGTTCTCACATTTTAAAAGAAAAGGAAAGAGAAATCCATAAAAACATTGTTTGTGCTTGATACACTATAGATGGACATTAAATATTAATAAACATTACTTGATCATTAAATTTTGCTAGATGATCATTTGATTAAAACTATATAGAGTTCAGCAATACAGAAATGTTACCATTCAATGAAAATTCTTTGTAACCCCTCTTGGGATTCAGTTTTACTTCCATTAGCATCTTTTTAGTGTATATTTGGGTAAATAACTATCTGATATATAGTTTATCTGTGCACTAAACATTCATCTTTTTGTAACTATATTTGCTTCCTACATTACTGTTTAACATCTTATTAATATAGGTTAACCGGTACTATACACCTTTGTGTGGAATGTGAAAGGGCTGGAAATTGAATCCAGGGCCTTGGCACTGGGTTAAATCCCCGGCCCTCTTTTTAGAAGTTTTTTGTTTTGTTTTGTTTTGTTTAATTTTGAGACAGGGTCTCACTAAGTTTCCCAGGGTTGAACTTGAAATCCTTTTACCTCAGCCTCTCAGAGGTCTGGGATTACAGGCATGTGCCACCATACCCAATTTACTATGTACTCTTAAAAATATTTTTCCCTCTCAGATAACTTTGGATTTAGGAAATGTAGAATGAGGAGGCATTTTGTCATTTTACATCTACATTCCAACTTCATCCTTCCCTGACCTTTCAAAATAATTTTATCACATTTATATCCAAATTGTATGTACACTTGTTCATAGGATTATAAAAATGTCTTTATATTACGTGTAATCTGTGGGGTCTTTATGCAATATTATGTTGCTAAGACTTACCTATATTTTGTCACTGTAGCTCATTTGTTTTGACTAATGTGGAATATTGCCTTACGTGACAATTAGATGATTCATGTACTTTCCCCTTATGGCCTTTTGGTGACTTCTGCTACTATGAATAATGAACAGTGCTGCCAATACCAAACTTTTCTGAAGAAGGGCACCAATTTATATTAGCAGGATTTAAAACACTTGTGACATAGATGATCAGTATTTGTTATCGTGACACATTTTAAGTGTTGCTAATAAAATTGATATAAAATAGTATTTCATTGTATTGATAGTATATTTTTCTTTCAGTAAGGATGTTATGTTATGAACTGTACACGTTGCCTTTTTATGTTGTATTTTGTCCTTTTATTTCTGTTGGGTTCTATTGTCTTACAGGAATTTTCAAGTTAAGGGTTTTTAGTGTTTGAGAGCTTAATGTATCTGGTGTCTCTTGTGAAATACAGATAGTTTTTCTATTTAAAAAAAATTTTTTTTTTCGTTTTTATTTTTTGAGATATCATCCTTACTATGTTGCCCAAGTTGGTCTCCTTGGGCTCAAGGGATCCTCATGCCTCAGCCTTCTGTGTAGCTGTGACTGTAGTTACACACTACAGTGCCCAGACTTTTCCATTTTACTAACAACTTTTTTCCTAGCACATTCATTAAAATAATCTCTTCCACCCATTAATTAAAATTTCTGTTGTCATATGCAAAGTTATGTATAGGTCTGTTTATGAGCCCTCTATTTTATTCTAATGCTGTTTAATGAATATAGCATCGAATTGAATTACTGTATTTTAGAGCCAAACTTTGAACTTTTATAGAAAATTACCACTGTTTAAAACATTTTATAACAGATATTGGAATAAATTAAACAGGAAAAGAGCCAAACAGATTAAACATTAAGAGCTCAAACTGTGAGAATAAATTTTCCCTTTTTTTTTTTTTTTGGTACTGAAGATCGAACTCAGGACCTTGCACTTGCAAGGCAGGCGGTGGAACCACTGAGCTAAATCCCCAGCCCCTAAATTTTCCTTTTTGAAAAAACTGTTCTCTGAAATATCTCAGCTTGAAAGAAAACATTGATAGTGCTACTATTTATAATAAATACATTTATATTCTGTCCCAGAATGGATGAAAATAATAAGACCTACAGTTTCACAGCACAGGAATTGTCAGTTGAAATACTCCTAATTTATTTGAAGAGGTTTTTCAAAGACAAATGTGTTTAAGAATGGCTAAACAACATTTGTCCTAAAATATGCAGACATTCCAGGATGAAAAATAAGAATTGAAATGTTCTTCACTTTGAAAAATTTACTCTGAGATTACTTAATACCTCAGATTCTTCTAAAATTTTTTTTTCCAATTTAGAACTATTATCATCTAGAGAGAAGACTATTGAGAAAAAATGTATTTTTCAGGGAAAAAAATGTCCCATGTTATTAGACAGATCTGGTTAGGAAACTGATTATAGAACAGGAAAATAGTTTTTCTGCTTTTACACTGTTTAATCAGATAATCATTATGAAGTTTTCACTTTAGTTTTACATGCACAGATATCCATAGGGTTTCAGAGTTGTCATCTAGATTTTTGGCCTAGCTTTGACACTTTTTGTCCTGGAAGTGGTAGTTAGAACTTACGGTGTGGACAGTAAGGATGCCTTTTCCATATAAACTCTAGAATTACTGAGTTTTATGAAAAAAAACATTGAAATTTATATTGGAATTGTGTTGAATCTGTAGATTCAGCTAGGGAAAGTAGACATCTATTAATAGCTAAAAAGTTTTATAATTTTTCCTTTTTGCAGTCTTGAATATTTTATTAAATGTATTCCTAAGTACTTGGTCTTCTTTGGTAATGTTATAAATGATAGCTTTTTAAAAGCACTAAATGAGTTCTTTCTTAACTGCCAGTATATAGAAAAACTGCTTTTACCTTGTGCTACACACTTAATGTGGTTTAATTCCCCGTAGTTTGCTCTTTCACCCATTATTTTCAATATTGATCAGTAAATATTTATGTGCTTAGCCATTACTATTTGAGGCACAGCAGTTAAGACAGATTCTGTCAGGCTTATATTCAGAAGAATAGACGAACAGAACAGACAATAAGTAATGTAATGTGAGGCAGTGATGGTACTGTGGTAATGTGAGGCAGTAGAAATACCATAGGATAGAGGTGTTTTATCTAGGGGGTTCTCTGGAATATTTGTGCAGAGAGTCTGAACAAAACAAAGTAGTAAATCTTTGAAAGATTGCAATGAACATGTAAGACAAAGAACAGCAAGTAAAAAAAGGGCTCTGGAATTAGGAACAAACCTTTCAGATTAGCAAAACAAAAAAGCTTTTGTAGCATAGTAGGAGTTGAAGTTTTGGGGACTGGGGAAGATCCCTATTACAAAGGAATGTCTGGACTCTTGGTCAGTAAACTGACCTGTGGAATCAAGTTCAGCTTATGACCTGCAAGCTAAAAAGGACTTGTAGGGCTGGGGATTTAGCTCAGTGGTTCCGCCACCCGAGTTCGATCCCCGGTACCAAAAAAAAGGATTTATATTTTAAAGGATCAAATTGAAGAAGGAGAAATGAGGACCTTATAAAAGTGTCTTATCTGATGATGAAGCTTAAAGTATTTACCATTTGATCTTTTGCAGGAAAAGTGGATTAGGTTTTATTGGAGAAGTCTGAACAAGAATCTATAGTGATCTGAATTGTGTGTTAAGAGGTTGAAGTGAGGTTTGACACAGAATTTGAGAAAACAACTAGAGCATATTACAATAACTCTGGTAAAGGATTGAGCTTAATACACCCAGAACACATACCCTAATCTCCATTTTTTGTTTCAAAAGGAATGTATGCCTATTTTTAAATTTGTAGGTTTATAAAATAAAGTATACTCATCACCTGTCCTACTCTTTAGAGCTGTCCACTCTTAAAAATTTACACATATCCTTTCAGACAGTTTTTTACTTGCTTAGAAATACTAATATTGCTCTCCAACTTACGTTTTTTCACTTAGTATATCATTCACATTTTTCCTTGTTAATAATAAATGTGTTTAATTTTAAACTTTGTTCCTAGGTCTCATGCTGTTGCATGTGTCAATCAGTTTATCATCAGCAGGACTCAAGCCCTGATGATGCATATTGATTCTTTTATTGAGGTAAGATTTGTCATCACCACCTTTGTTCTTGAAGCACTTGTTCTGTTACTAATTGTTCTACTTGTGATTCAGACATTGACTATGGAGTATTATGTATAATACCTTGATTACTTTTAAATTCTTTTTTCTCAGTATACTGTTTAGCTGAGTGCAGTGGTGCATACTTGTAAACTCAGCAACTAAGAGAGGGAGACTGAGGCAGAAGCATCACAATTTCAAGTCCAGCGTAGACAAGTTAGTGAGACCTTGTCTCAAAACAAAAATGACTGGGGATGTAGCTCAGCAGTAGAGTATCCCTAGGTTCAAGATATTATTATGCGCGTGGGGGGGGGGGCTCCTAGGGATTGAACCCAGGGTCTTTACATTAAGCTGTATCCCCAATCTTTGTATTTTAAGACAGGGTTTCACTGACTAGCCCAGCCTGAGCTCGAACTTGCAATCCTCTCACCTATTCTTCTCAAGAACTGAAGTTGTAGGCATGTGCCTGGCAAATTCAGTTTTCTTTTTGTATTATATCATCAAAGAGTTTCTTTAAATACCACTAGCTTGCAACTTACTGATATTTTTGTATTATATCTTCAGAGGGTTTTTAAAAATATCACTAGCCTGCAAATTGTATAAACCTTTCTAAAGTTTTGAAATTTTTAAACTTGAAAAAAACATGTATCTCATACAATAGAATCTCTTTGCATTGGCTGGTGATGAAGAACCAGAGGTACGGAAAAATGTGTGCCGAGCACTTGTGATGTTGCTTGAAGTTCGAATGGATCGCCTGCTTCCTCACATGCATAATATAGTTGAGGTAACACAAGCAGTTTAAATATTCTTCACTTAAACCCCAAGAACAGTATTGGGCACAAAATGTATAATGTGTAACTACAGCTTTCTAATTTATAATAACACATTGGGGGTTATAAAAATAATTATCTTAAAAGCATAAATTGATGTTTTTTTCTTAATGAGATTTAAGATTATAGGAGGAAATTATTTAAAGGGAGTAGATAGCTGTAAGGAGTAGGTAAATTTTAAGATAATGAGAAAGTATTTAGATTATTTATTAAAAATGGGTTACACTGATTAATAAAACTTAGGGAAATTAATATTCTTGGGTTGTTGGAATTTTTAATTAATGTTAAGAATTTGCTTTCTATCTTTTTTTTCTATTATTGGTAAAATTCACCTGATGAACTCTGACATAGGGAAATGATGAGATTACTGAGTTAGACATTGATCCATTATAGTTTTAGCAAACCATTTAGATTTTGTAAGGTTCTCTTTCAAGGCCTATACAATTAAAATGATTGTGCTAGGAAATTCTAAGTATATTGATCACAGATTAACCATATTTAGAGGAAGAGACTACACAGTAATATATTATTACAACAAAATATTTGTTTTGTCATTGCTCAGTAATACTATAGTCACATCTATTTTCATATTGGTGAGCATGGTTGTATATGAGTTATATTGCTTTACAAGTGCTTTAGTACGTTGTCTCATGCCTGTCCTTTACTTACAGAGTTCCATAGTTGGGGGAGGGGTTAAGATGTGTTAGAAGAATGCTAGGTTCCATGATGTGCAGCAGTTTGTAGGGATAAAGATTTGTCATAGCAGCATAATATGACATAAATAATGTTTTCTATTACAAACCTTTTCTCTATAAAAAAATCAAGTGGGGTTGGTTGAAAGTTTAAGGAAGAACTTTGGAGTTAATCAAAGTTTAAAAATTTTGACATTTACTAGGTCACAGCTGGAAACCCTGATTTTTGTAATGTTATAGTTCTTTACAGTATTCAGAAATAGTAGCTTAACAGTAGGACACGATATGTAATAGTTGTGTTGCCATATTTTGTTATGTGAGGTATTTTAGTTTGGAAGATCATAGAGTACACCTTCACAGAAACGGTATGTACAGTGGACAGACAGTTTTTATTGGGCAACATTCAAACTTACTTGCATTTTAGAGTCATCTGGGAAGATTTTTTTAAAAGTTCAAAAGTTTGTATTGAAAACAATAGTAAAATGCAAGGCCAGAGCGAGGTCCCGATATAGTACTGAGTTTATATTAATCTTATGGTTTAAACTGATTACTGTTAATATTAAGGGTTCTGTTTGTAGTACATGCTGCAAAGGACCCAAGATCAAGATGAAAATGTGGCTTTGGAAGCTTGTGAATTTTGGCTCACTTTGGCTGAGCAACCAATATGCAAAGATGTGCTTGTGAGACATCTTCCTAAGTAAGTGTTTCTACTTATAAATACTGTCTTCTTGTTAAACTTAATTCTTTAACAGTTATTCCTTGTATTTGTATTTTTATATAATGTCTAATTTGACCACGAACTCCATAATGGCATTTTATGCTTCTGAAAAAAATAATTTCCCACTTGTGGTGATGTCAGATTTTATTTTATTTTATTTTTATTTATTTATTTATTTATTTTTGGTACTGGGGATCGAACTCGGGACCTTCCGCTAGCGAGGCAGGCAGCGGAACCCCTGAACTAAATCCCCGGCCCCTGAGATTTTATTCTCAAAAGCCTATTTTTAACCCAAAGAATCCAATTAAATCTGTTACTTTAAAAAGTAACCTCCCTTTTTTTCTGAAAATTACATTTAAAATATAAAATTTCCTGTGTTTTTACCACCCTGAGTAACCATTGTTACTATTTCTCATGTTGGTTTTTTTAATGTTATTTTTTCTGTGTAAATACTTTGTACCATTTATCTATCTTCTATTTTGTTCATTATTTGTATTTTTTTTTAGTTTCTTATAAAAATCATGTGATATTTAATCTTATGTGTCAGACTTATTTTACTTAACATCATGTTCTCAAATTGCATCCATTTACCTACAAATGCCTGACATTTATCTTTCTTTATGGCAGAGTAGTACTCCATTGTATATACATACCACATTTTTTATATCCATTTATCAGTTAATGGACATATATGCTGTTTCCAGGATCTCACTATTATAAATTGTGCTGCTATAAACATAGGTATGCATGTATCCCTGTAATATATACAGGTAGAGAGCAAAATAGAAGGTCGATAAATAGGAAGTAGGGAGAAGTTCAGATAATTCCCCAATGCTAATTTGTTTCATTTATATTACTGGTTTCTCTTAGTTCGTTGACAAGAAAGTTCTGTGCTATTTATCTGTGTTTCTTCTTTGTAAGAGAGAATCTCTTTTTGTCTATGTCTTGTGTTCAGTAACTACTTTGAAAATAATGATGCAGTATATTAACTATTCTCTTTAATATTTTATTAGGAAATTGTTTTATTTTTTCAAAAAATAAAAAATTATTAAAAATATTTTCTACTAAATACCATGAATTCAGAGTACTTGGAGAAGAATCAGATTTGATAATGTATGATGCACTTAATGCATTCACACCAGGGCTTGATTCAGACGTCTTGCAGCCGGGCAGCTCTCAATCACCAGTGGTCCAAGCTGGAGGGAACATGTTAACATAGAAACTCAGTTACAGTTATGGCCTTAAATTTTGATTATACTATTTTGACATTTGTTAAAAGTCACTATGTGTTGTATGATTTCTTCCATGTTAGTAGTTGTTTTGGGGCTTTTTCCTATTTGTCTATTTTCTGGCTATTTATTCAGTGAATTTAAAAATTGTCTTGTCTGGTTTCAATTCCTGTTTTTTATTTGACTCAGTAAATTCTCAGTTTGTGTCTTAGTGAAAAGTGACATATTTCATGTTCAGTTTTATTTTCTAAGAACATGTTTTTCCGGCCAGGATTTAGCTCAGTGGTTCTGGTGCCCGCCTCGCAAGCACGAGGTCCCAAGTTCGATCCCCGGTACCAAAAGAAACCAAAAAGAACATGTTTTTCTATTTGTTAATGTCTCTTGGGGGCTCCTCGGTAGTGCTTTAAAGTTTTTTTTTTTGGTACCAGGGATTGAACTCGGGTCCTTGCGCTTGAGAGGCAGGCAGTGGCACCACTGAGCTAAATCCCCGAGCCCTTTTATTTATTTATTTTTTTAGTATCAGTCTTAATTTATATCACATAGAGTATGTTCCTGAGTAGTGTTTATCTTTTTGATGATGTTGAAGTAGTCTTTTTAAAAATATGTTTTCTGATTATTGTTCCACAGCTGTTGATTTTGTTCTAGAAAACTTGATGTATTTCCATATTGCTTTTAAGCAATTTTTGTTTTTTAATCTTTTTGTTGTGTTTTTTGGGTACTGGGGATCAAACTTGGGTCCTTGCGCTTGCGAGGCAGGCGGCGGAACCACTGAGCTAAATCCCCCGGCCCTATTGCTTTTAAACAATTTTTGTTTTTAGCGTTTCTCTCAAGTATGCCATAAAAACATTCACCTATTTCTAGTTTTAAAATGTTTTATCAAGAGTGGAATTTGAGTGGGGCTGGGGATGTGGCATTTTGCCTAGCATGCACAAGCCCCTGAGTTGAGTCCCCAGCACTGCCAAAAAAAAGTGGCAGAATAGAGACTGAATCTAAGTACCCTGGCCCATGCCTGTGACTTCAGCTATTCTGGAAGGTGAAGTGGGAGTGTCCAAGTTTGAGAGTCTGGGCAGTGTAGCAAGACACTGTCTCACAATGCAAAAGGGCTAGGACTGTAACTTAGTGTGAAGGTCTGGGATTCAGTTCCCTCTATCATCAAAAGAAAAAAAAAAATGAAGTTTGAGAGTTATAAAATACAGTTTCGTTATCATTGAAGGGACTGAAATGTTTTCTAATTCTTCTAGGGCCCTTTATGGTGATTTATATTTTTTCCCAAAGTTACCCTGTTGCTTATTTTCAAATTGATTTGCATAGAATTGAGCAAAGTAATCTTATTTCTTCTATTTACTTTTTATTTGTGATTACTTCCTATGAATTCTTTATTTGGAATATCTGTGCTTTTCCCCCCTTGATTGGACTAGACAAGAATATATCAACCTTTTATTGTAATAACACATTAATTCACATTAATGAGACTCACCATAATATTGTGTCATTCGTCTTTAAAACGTTGGTATGTGTATACTGTTCCATTATGGTGGCTACAGCACACATACAGTTACCTACATATTAGTCACTCTTAATTATTTGGATATGAATATTTACTCTGTTGCTGAGTATACCATTTAGGTTGTCTGGCTTTTGTTTGTTTTGAGATCCTGGGGATTAAACCCAGGGCTTTGCGCATGCTAGGCAAGCACTCTACCACTGAGCTACATCACCAGCCCTTACTTTGAGATAGAATCTCTCAGGCTGGCCTCAGATTTGGTGATCTTCCTTTCCTCAGCCTCCCAAGAAACTGGGCTTAGAAGACTGCACATCATACCTAGCTTTTTTTAAAATCATAAATAATTCTGGAGTGAACATGTATAGTCTTTGACTATACATGATTGTTTCTTTCCACTGGAAGTCCTGAGTTATTTTTATTGAAGTTAAAGTATATGGACATTGTAAAAGTTCTGTAGAAATATTCCAAATTACAACCTAGAAGGTATATACTTGATTTAGTATTTCTAGGGTTACACTTTTTTCCAGATGATTATGGTACCTAGATATTTTCATTTGCATGTACTCAACTAAGTCCTTTATCTTTTCTAATTACATTCACCTATATCTTCTAATCAGTCTGGAACTTATTTGGGGATGAAGTGTAAGGTGGTGTGCTAAATGAATTTTTCTTTCTCTTTAGGAAATCCATGTATTACTCTTTCTTTCATCTGCAACTTACAGTGTTTCTGTGATACTTGGGACTTGTTGTAGGGCCATATAATTCTAAAAAGTCATAAATATTTTTATTAAACTAGATAGTGATTTAATGAAAAACTAAGCTATAACATTAGGAGGTATTATTTATAATACGAGCCTCTATAACTAGATACTCGCATTATACAGTCCAAACATTCTTAAAACAAGTAGGCATTTGGTAACAGGTTTGCTGTGCTTGTCAGCACAAATGTTAAACAGCTAGCTCAAAGCAATCATGATTGGGGGTGATTTGTCTACCTTCCACTGTTGGGGTGGCTTTTTAATCCCCCCAGCTGAAAGGGTTCATAATAATAGAACTGCATAATGCTACATAATGAATATTTTTTGAGGGATGTTATTTTTGTTTATGTTGTTTTTATTTTTGAGAAAACAAAAACTTACTGTGTTGCCCAGGCTGACTTTGGGCTTGGCATCCTCCCACCTCAGTGTCCTAAGTAGCAGAGATTACATGCATGCACCACCACAGCCAGTGGGTGCCATTTTTATATATAAAACAGCGTGCTCTACTTTTTTAATGATGCATTGGTAGGCAGGGATAATGTCAACATCAATGTGTATATGAAGTTTTGAAAAAAAAATTTTTAGAAAGCACTGATGTAATAAGGATAACATTAAATTTTGTATTTGTTTCTAGGCTATATAGTCTTTTTCAACTAGTATATTATTTTGATTATTATACATTTAATAATATATTTTGTTATCTGGTAGAACTCTTACATTTTTGTTTCTTTCTTTTTTTTTTCCCAAAAAATTATTTTGACTTTTTTTCATCTTTGTTTTTATACACTAACATTTTACAGGGCTATTGTATGAATAGATTACCCATGTAAAACAACAACAATGAATATTAACTACTCAGTAAACATTTGTTGTTGGTATTAATACCATCTCATAATGTTCTATTAAAGACTCTTGTTTCTAATGACTAGATGAGACCTTAGAAGAAAGCTGCTTAAAAATTGGGCCTGTTCAAACGTAATAACCTGCCTTGTGACTTCGTCAGACATTTGCCAGATTGCCGCATAGTCATAGTTGACATCCATATTTTACTTTCCACCTCCTGTTTTTACTTGCCAAATACCAGTTCCAAATTTTCTGCAAAACTTACTAGAGCCCATCTGCCGCCCCATGCCACAGCCTAACCCTAACCTCTTTGTGTTTTCCTAATCTCAGATTCGTCTTTATCTGATAGGTACCATAAGTGCAGATAAACCATACCAGCAGTAAACTTCTAGCTACCCTTCATCTGTCTCCCCTACTCTGGATTATTTCCCTCCTTTGCTTCTTAACCAGGCTGTTGAATACTACTGGGGAAAGTTAATTGCTAGGGAAATTGTTGCAACATTCTATGGTCACTTTATGCCATCTGGCATTCTTTGTTCCAGATTAGCTTTTATCTGCCAACAGAGCAACTGTGTCAAACCTTCTGTCAGTCTTATACAGTTCTTTGGGTACTTCTGTTTTATAGAGAAAACAGGTGACCCCTTTGTCTTGCCTCAAATCTTATGCATAGGTTTTCATGTGAGTTTTCTTCCTAATCAGTCTTTCTGCTTGAGATAAAAACAACATAATGTTTTTTTCTTATCCCCAGGGACCTCAGTCCTTCAAGTAGTTATTGTTTAAACTTTTCCCTGTTGCCTCTTTTTCAGATAACATCGTAACTTGCTCCAGTTTCCTTCTTAAAAAATTCAAAGGGTAGATGGGCGCATTGTTCCTCAGTACTGTCTTCCATTCTGACATGTCTTCACCATTCCTTCATATTGTTCACAGAGATCATTAATAGTTTATCTGTCAGTGATCCAAGTAGACCTGGTTTTCCTACAAAATGTCTATAGCTTATGAAATACGATTGTGTGAAAATCCTGTTATCTTCTTCTAACTACAATATTTAACTAGTGTTAGTGTTTTGGAATTCACAGTGACTTGAGCTTGAAGCTTTGGCAGGACTCACATTTGAGTCTCCCTGCTTCCTCCTTATTAGTATTCGTTTAGTTAATAAGGGCAGACATATCACTGAATATGCTCAAAGACAATGTTACTGTAGTTGTCTCTTTCATTGTATACACAAGGTTGTTAAAACTTAATTCTGTTTAGGTCATTGGATCTTTGTTTCACAAATTGATTTCTTTATAGGTTGATTCCTGTGTTAGTGAATGGCATGAAGTACTCAGATATAGATATTATCCTGCTTAAGGTAAGGAAGGAAACCTTTCTGATAGATAGGAAATGTGTTTTTTATGTTAGTAAATCTTTGGCTAATAGAACATTTATGTAGATTTAGCCTTATGTAAATAGGCTTCCTGTTACAGTAGGCTAGAAAAATTCAAGGAGAGAATAAACAATGAATGTTTATTTGCAGTTTATTTGAAATTATACTTCCTTAATATGCTGATCTGAACTTGATTCAGCTACACTTAGATTGTATGAGCTAATACAATATAGTGGACCTGAAAGGACTTCATACCCTAACAGGTGTTATGTCCTATTCTTTTCTTCCTTCCACAAGGAAACATTTTCTGCACCAGGGAGTAGTTCTTAATCAGAAAGTATTCTTCAAAATCTTATGCATGGTACCATTTTTGGATGCCCTGATTGTTTTACTTATACATAGGTTATTCCAAAAATTTCCCTTTAAAAAAAAACAGGGTGATGTTGAAGAGGATGAAACAATTCCTGATAGTGAACAAGATATAAGGCCACGTTTTCATAGATCAAGGACAGTGGCTCAGCAGCATGATGAAGATGGAATTGAAGAGGAAGAGGAAGATGATGATGAAATTGATGATGATGATACAATTTCTGACTGGAATCTAAGTAAGTGAAAGAAAATCACTTGATAAACTATATAATTCACCCATTAAAGTGTAGACATTAGGGGCCAGGGATTTAGCTCAGTGATGCCACGCCTGCCTGGTAAGTGTAAGGTCCTCAGTTTGAGTCCCAGAACCAGAAAAAAATGTAGACATTAGGAGGATTGAGTATATTCACAGAGCTATCCAGCCATCATTACAATTAACATAGGACTTTTTTTTATTACCCCCAAAAGAAACCCCATCCCTACTTTTCCCCAACCCAGTATAACTACTAATCTGTATTTTGTGTCTTATGTATTTGACTCTTTCTAGACAGTTTTATTTTTTATTTTATTTTTTGGTACTGGGGATTGAACTCAGGACCTTGCACTTGCGAGGTAGGTGCAGTGACACTGGGCTAAATCCCTGGCCCTCTTTTTAGACATTTTATATAAATGGAATGGTCTTTTAAGACTGTCTTTTTTCATAGTCTCAAGGTTTTCAGGATTCATCCTTTTTGGTTGGTTGGTTGGTTGGTTGTGACAGGGTCTTATTATATAACCCCAGCTGACCTTGAACTTGCAGCAGTCTTCTTGCCTCAGTCTCCTAAGTGCTGGGCTTACGGGTGTGCACCACCTTGCCTGTGGTTCATCTGTGTTTTAACATATATCAGTACTTTATTTTTTATTGTTAAATAATATTCCACTGTATTAGCACAGCAGATCTTTTTCCACACATCAATTAATGTATGTTTGTGTTGTTTCTTTATTTTGGCTGTTGTTGAGTATTAATGTAAAAGTTTTGTGTAGACACATACTTTCACTTCTCTTCGATGTGTACTTAGGAATGAGATCGCAGAATCGTATGGTAACTAACTGTTCAAACTTTTTGAAGAGCTATCGGAATGTATTCCAGAATGGCTATGCCATTTTACCTTGTCACCTGGATTGTCTTACAGTTTCAGTTTCTCCTCTGATACTTGTTACTAAATCTCTTTCATGGTACGCCTTACAGTGAATGTGAAGGGATGCCATTGTGATTTTGTTTTGCCTGTCACTGGGGACCTGCTAAGATTGTGTGTTAATAGAATAAAATACAAATGTAGCCACAAACTTTTCCTGTTTCCTAAGTTTTTGTATGTGCTATTTTGCATGAGATTCGACTGGTTATTAGATAATTCTAAAATAATATAAATTGTTATATTCAAAACATAAAATGTATGCTTTTTTTAAAAAAATCTTAATTTTCAGCTTTAGCTGCAAATTCACATCACCTAGCTGACCATCTGACCCACACTCTTAATTATAGAGGAAGGAACCTATGACTCTTTGTTTTGCTTTTGCTTGCTTACTGGTTTTTAAAATTTTGTCACTCTTAGCACTGTTGGCATTTTGGGCCAAAAAAAATTATTCTTGTGGGGCCTGTCCTGTACACTGTAGGTTATTGAACAGCATCCCTGTCTTCTGCCCAGAATGCCAGTAGTGGACACAAGTATGTCTCCAGACATTGCCAGATGACCCTGAGGGAACAAAGTCACCTCTAGTAAAGAATGCCAATTTTCTTTTTAGCTCAAGATGTTGTAATAATTGTTAAATGGTTAGGGACATAAAACAGCCAGGAGTGTGTTTTTCTGTTTTTAGATAATATTAATTCTGTTGGCTATTTCGTCTTATGGCTAACATTTTACTTAGAGTGACTAATGTGCTTAGCACTAGACTGTGTGACTTTGCATTCATGTTACATTTAATCCCCATACTGGGGATTGAATTTAGGACCTTGTGCTTGCCAGGCAGGCGCAGTGCCACTGAGCTAAATCCCTGGCCCATGTTACATTTAATCTTTCCAGCATCTTAGGTAGGTAAAGAAATGGCAAAAAGGCCCGGGGATTTAGCTCAGTGGTTTTGCTGCCTGCTATGCAAGCGCAAAGATCCGCATTCGATCCCTGGTACCTAAAAACAAAAACAAAAAAACAAACAAACAAAAGAAATGGCAAAAAGAGAATCTTGCCCAAAATTAGCTAGCGTAGCTAGTACTGACAACACATCCAGCATTGGAACCCGAGTCTCCTTCAGTAGGACAGTTCAAGATCTTTACTGTAGTCACAGATTGATTTGCCTTACATCCCTGCTGTTCAATTGAGAAGGGCAGGCTATATTGAGATTGAAATATGGTTGGTTAACTCTTCAAAAACAATAATGTACATTGAAGAGAGGAAGGAAACACCTCTTCACATCCTACACATCTTTATATCCTCCCAGAAGCTTTTCTTTGTATGTATTGAAAAACATGTCTATGTCTTTTTTTTTTTTTTGGTACCGGGGATTGAACTCGGGTCCTTGTGTTTGCGCAGCAGGCGGTGAAACCACTGAGCTAAATCCCCGGCCCCATGTCTATGTCTTTTTAAAGAAAAGGTGAGGCTGAATTTCCCAAAATAAAATCAGATTCTGTATTGTATGTCATATACCTCACTCTGTGTCAGTACAGATTTTCTTCTGTTGCTGTACTATTCAGTATGACAGAACAGAATGTCTTAATAATTTTTTTGTCATAAAAATGTATCCTATCTAATGGAATTTTTCATGACTATCCTATTTAATATCTCCCTATATCTATAAAGCATTATACATACAATAAATACTTTTTAAATATATAATTAAAAGATAATTGAGATTAGTGTAACATTTTTAAATTAAATATCTCCTTAGGAAAATGTTCTGCTGCTGCCCTAGATGTTCTTGCAAATGTTTATCGTGATGAGCTCTTGCCACATATTTTGCCTCTTTTGAAAGAATTACTTTTTCATCATGAATGGGTTGTTAAAGAATCGGGCATCTTGGTTTTAGGAGCAATTGCTGAAGGTAAGTCCGGGTTAAGTCCATTTTATAGGTGCTAATAAGGCTAGGCTATGTTAAGCAGTTGTTACTCAGTAACCCAAGACTCTTTCCTCTGAATTCCATACTACATTGCTGTCTTGTAATATCAGTGTGGGATAGACAGGACTGTGTCCATATTAACTTTAAAAGGGATGATTGGATACAAGCACCATCTTACAGTAACATTTTACTTTGAAGTAGTTTAACTATTAAACAGTCATAGGTTTATTTTTAACCTCAGCCAGATATTTTGCAAATGTTTTTCTTAAAGGGAACAGAATCTGAGGACTCTTGATATCTGAAGCATCCTCATTACTAGAAAAACAATTTTATTTCTTAGGTAAGTTTAGGAAATGTGATAAAACAAGTGTGTCATCAAAGAATCATTTTTCTGTTTTGGTTGCAAACATCTGCCTATGAGAAATTGAAACATTTTACAGGCATTTCTGAAGCCCATTATTTTTGTAGCAAAGGTAAATACAGTATCTTTGCTGCTATATTTATGAGCAGCTAGTGCTATAGGCGATCATATTTATAGCAGTGAAAATACAGATTTTCCATGGATATATGTATCATTTCCATATTCAAATGAAATGATTTTGTTTTAACTAAATTTAGCACTTTTTGAAAGACTTTTGTTGTTTTAGGTTGCATGCAGGGTATGATTCCATACCTGCCTGAGCTCATTCCTCACCTTATTCAGTGCCTCTCTGATAAAAAGGCTCTTGTGCGTTCCATAACATGCTGGACTCTTAGTCGCTATGCACACTGGGTAGTCAGCCAGCCACCGGACACATACCTAAAGCCATTAATGACAGAGTTGCTAAAGCGTATCTTGGATAGCAACAAGAGAGTACAAGAAGCTGCCTGCAGGTGGGTCAAATTCCCAACATGGTGTTCATTGTGAGAGCTGGTAATTTAGTGAGAGACTGATTTTCAGCCTTGTAATAGAATGTTGATATTAAACTGTTTGCGGAGTATTTCATAACAACAACAACAAAAAAAACCTTAGAAGCGATACAGTAAGTTTAATTTTTCTTGCTTTTTCTTGGTGAAGTTGGCCTGTAGCTTTGGGATTTGCACATTATCGTATTTTATACATTTTGTTTGGTTGGGAAATTTTTACTTACAGTTTTTACCTGAATCAAAATGTAACCCTAAATAAGCAGGTGTTTGCTTTTCTTCTTCAGCTCATTCTTTTTCATCTCAGTGACTCTAAAAGTAGAATTGTCTTTGACCCTCATTCTTTTAGACAATTGAAATGATGGTAGTAGAGCTTCTTTTGAAGGAATAACTAAGTTTGAGTAGATTTGCACCGTAATCTACACAGTAACTACCATAACTCCACAGAAAGGTCTTTAGACCTGCGGTTGATAACTTAACAGCTATGACTCTTAGTGCTTTGTGGATCTGCTTTAGTTGGATTTAGGGTTATATCAGACCTATAGTTGCATTCAAAGTTTGTTTCCTGGGACAAACTTAGGTACTAAAAGAGCTTGCCACTCACATTTATATCTGTCACTTTCCCAAGTATAATTGGGTTTGCCACTAACTTTTTCAATAGGAAGAAATAATTTTAAAATAGAAAGTAAATTTGAGTTGACCCTTACTAGATCTAAAAGAATAATGTCAAAGAGTCCTAATTTTTTTTGGTACTGGGGATTGAACTCGGGTCCTTGCGCTTGTGCAGCAGGCTGCAAAACCGCTGAGCTAAATCCCTGGCCCCAAGAGTTCTAATTTTTGATGTGCTAGAAAGAAGTTTAACAAGCATTTATAGTGATTAATTACACTAAATCTTTTTTTAAGGTTGGGGAGGATAGATTGTATTTGATTTCTTATAGTTTATTCATTCAGCATTTTTTTAAGCTTATTAAGTGTGGGGTTTTAAGCTATTAAGTTGGGCTAATACTACCTGCCATCTTGAAACTTAAGGCTCCCAGAAAATACTGAAAAACAATATGGTATCATTTATGGCAAGTGCTATGAAAGAAATGCATAAATAGTTCAGAGTGCTAACAATTAGGATTTTTCACTAACTTATGGCTTAACCCTGTCATTTTAGGAAGATTCCAAATTGAATGAAACAAGATAAATGTTAATAAGACAAATTTAGGTCTCAGATTAATTGTACTGAGGTGCTATAGCTTCATCATTTGTTTATACATTTGTCGTAATAGTTATATATAACACATACTTGTAGTAACAAATATACTGTGGACTTTAAGGTGAGTAGTGGTAGTGCTGTGTTCTTACACATCTTAAACATATTCACATTAGAATGTTTCTATTGGCTTTTTGTAACCCTTGATCTGCATATGAAGAATAAAGTGTAAAGTGAAACATACAGTTTTAATTCTAACTTCATTAATCAGAAAAATCCAACCTCCCTGAAAATGGATACATTGTTCTGTTCATTGCTATATTCAGTACTCAGTACTACATAAGTAGTAAGCACCAAACATGTTGAATGAGTAAATAGAACCAAGAACTTTTATAGTTTTCAATCTTACCTTCATAGTTAAGCAAATGGCCATGGGTGACAGTCTCTTGGAAAGGAAGAAATCATAAGAAATGTTGAAGAAAATAAAAATAAGCATCTGATAGAAGGCAAGGAATGCATAAAGAGATGTATTATAAGCAATAGATTTAATTTCCTATTATAAGCTCTTTTATGCAATAGTAATATTCTTTTGTTTTAATTTTAGTGCCTTTGCTACTCTAGAGGAGGAGGCTTGTACAGAACTTGTTCCTTATCTTGCATATATACTTGATACTCTGGTCTTTGCATTTAGTAAATACCAGCATAAGAACCTGCTCATTCTTTATGATGCCATAGGAACATTAGCAGATTCAGTTGGACATCATTTAAACAAACCAGTAAGTATCTATGAACAACTATTGTGGGGAAAAATACACACCATAAGCAGTACTCGATAGATTAGCATTTACTTGGAAACAGCACTTGGTGAGATATGAACAGTTTTTGCTACATTAAGAATATAGATCTTAAAAAAGCAGCAAGTGGAGGCTGAGGGCATGCCTCAGTGCTAGAACTCTTGCCTAGTATGTTTGAGGCCCTGAGTTTCTACCCAGCACTGAAAGTAAGAACAAATCAGCAAGTGTATCCGCATGCAAACAGTATTTTAAAAATAAGCATTTACTTAGTGTCAGAATTATATCATCATATCATTGCACCAACTCAATTTTTTTTTAGAGTATGTAGAGGAAAGGGAATTAAAAAGTTTTTATACTCCGCATTTCTTAATTCCAAGTGTTCTTATAGCTACTACTTCAGAAACATTGTTCCTTTACATTTATTTTGTTTTCTCCCCAGAGTGTACAGATATGGGAAGTACACTGTAAAACAATTACAGATTGAGGTAATAGATCAACATGCTTAATGGTAGAGGAGTTCTATACCTTGCCTGTAGTAATAGCACCTATAAAAAGGGAATGGATTAAAAATGTCATTAGAGGATAAACCTTAAATATGCATTGATTGTGTTTTAACAAGTAGTGTGCTTTGATACAGTGATGTGTTTTATTGATATACATTGTATTTCCAAAAAGAGAAAATGATTTTAAAATGAGGTAAATTGAAAGTTAGTCAAAAGAAAATTTTCACAAGGTCTGTGTAGACCGAGAAATGAATCTTAAAATACCTTCTTTAATGATTTTACACAATTGCTCTAAATGGATTTTAATTTTCATAGACTCAAAATGGACTTATTTACATATGATAGTGGAGCTTTATATGTTTTTCGTCATTGTAAATAGGAATATATTCAGATGCTAATGCCTCCACTGATCCAGAAATGGAACATGTTAAAGGATGAAGATAAAGATCTCTTCCCTTTACTTGAGGTATGCTGGGCTGGTAGTACTTACTTTGACAATGTATTTATTCAGAAGCACAGGTTCTAATCCAGAATGATTGTATGTAATGAATAGTCTTGATAAGTTGATAGACCTATTTCTATTGAAATGTTGAATAAATTTAACATGATACTTTAGAGTACATCAGAGCCAGGCATAATGGTGCACACCTGTAGTCATACCTACTGTATTTATGTCATATTTTAAATTCTTTTATACATTACTTATTCTATCTTGCCTGTGCACATACATGTGAAGTAGCAATGGTACCAGTAAGGAGGGACTTCACTTTGTACATTTACTTTCTAATTTGAATTATTTTGTGTGTATGCTTAGGGTTTTTTTTTGCCTTTTTTTTTTGGTACCGGGGATCGAACCTCAGGACCTTGTGCTTGCAAGGCAGGTGCAGTGCCACTGAGCTAAATCCCTGGCCCACTTAGGGGTACTTTTTTTTTTCGTACCAGGGATTGAACTCAGGTCCTTGCACTTGCGCAGCAGGTGGAGAAACCACTGAGCTAAATCCCCGGCCTTACTTAGGGGTATTTTTTAACCCAAAAAGAAATGTAATGTGATTTTTAATACAAAGTGTAGTAACTTAAACCAAGTTAATTTGACATTGATAGAGCAAATTCAGTCCTTTACATTCTTGTTCCCCTGATTATTTTAAGGATCATCTACTTTTGCCATGGATTCTCTCTCTAGGCAGAGAAGTGAAACCTTCTGAGACTAAGAGCAGTGGTTAATTTTTGGTCCAACAAAACAATAATCATTATGGCTCATTCTATATATGACAGCCCTTAGTATGGGGATTGGTTCCAGGTCCCCTCCCCATACACATCTGTGGGTGCTCAAGTTCTTTATATAAAGTGGTACTATATTTGCATATAACCTGTACATATCCACCTGTATATTTTAAATCCTCTCTAGATTACTTATAATTCCTTCTTTAATGTAAATAGCCGTTACATAGTATTGTTTAGGGAGAAATCTGTACATGTTCAGTATATGTATTACTTTCAAGCAAAGACTCAGAATGTCCCCACAAAGTTCATCTGTTTCATTGACTAATATGGTAACATGAATAAATATATCACTTAAATTTGAGCAAAAAATATGAACATACAATAATGTGCCCTTGAAGGATAAAACTCACTATAGAAACTGTCTTACCTTTTTTCTGAGTAAACTTCTGATTAACTGGCAGGGTGTCAACAATGAGTATAGACAGCCAAAGGAGAGGTTTGAAAAGACAGATCTGCTACTGTAGACTAGTAGAGTTGACTCATAAATGACCAGGATCTTTTTGAGTAGTTTGAAGCATTTATCACAATGTTAAACATGCTCAGAAAATACAGTGTGTGTGCTTTATTCTTTCTAGTGCCTATCTTCAGTTGCCACAGCCCTGCAGTCTGGCTTCCTGCCATACTGTGAACCTGTGTATCAGCGTTGTGTAAACCTAGTACAGAAGACTCTTGCACAAGCTATGGTATTTTTTTTTTAAATATCTTTCCCTTCCTACATCACATTTCTCTAAATATAATGCATAATGTATCCAAACTTTTTCAGTAACCAATTAAAAGCAAAAATATTGTTTAATTTCAGCTAAACAATGCTCAACCAGATCAATATGAGGCTCCAGATAAAGATTTTATGATCGTAGCTCTTGATTTACTCAGTGGCCTAGCTGAAGGACTTGGAGGCAACATTGAACAGCTGGTAGCCCGAAGTAACATCCTAACATTAATGTATCAGTGCATGCAGGTGAGACTTGTAAAGTTAAAGTGAATTGAAACTTGGTTCTCTGTGTCACTTTGGGGTTAACTTCTTCTTATTTCTTGTAGGATAAAATGCCAGAAGTTCGACAGAGTTCATTTGCACTATTAGGTGACCTGACTAAAGCTTGCTTTCAGCATGTTAAGCCTTTTATAGGTACGAATATTTTCTGCTATTGGTGTGGTTTAAAATTATTTTTACATCTGATTTCTATTGTTTTATTAAAAATAAATTTCATGGAATCTCAGCATTTATAATTTATGGCAAGTTAAAAGTTAAGCTGCTCTGATTGAAGCAGGCAGGAGGTGAGGAATCCATGTTGTTTCCTTGAGCTCACCATCACTTCAGCACCCTAAGGCAGGCCTGTGGCTGGAGGAAATTTAAATGGTACCAGCTTAGAGTATAGGACATGCCCACCAGTGAAACCTGGATATATTATGTGCTAGTAAATACTTTGAAGGGTAGCCTTCCTTTTGATAGAGGTGCCCCAGAATACTAATACAATGGTGCCTTGATTCACGAACCCTTTTGTTTGCAGACAATTTGGTTTGCAAACAGAAATGTTTGGCAAATTTTTGTTATTTGTGAACTCTGCCTTGGGTGATGAACATGACTGCTGCCATCTTTCCTACATGAACATGAACTTGGCCATCTTTTCCAGAATCGTGGAACGAATTAAGTTTTTGAACCCAGGTACCACTGTAGTTAGGGTTTCTTTTCTAATATACCAGCATACTTTTCAGGTACCATAGGAAACTTCACATATCACCTTTAAAATATATGATGATTTGTTTTCTGTTCTAATGGCATAAGTGATTCCTTGAACATCATAACCTGAATGCTTTCCAACCTTTATGGTAAATGTTTTGGGGGTGTTTTCCTTCCTATACCTCAACATGTTTGGTGGCATTTATTTACAATATTTTACTTAAGCCTTGATTTAAAACATGGACAAATGATTTTCATTTGACATAATTGTGCTTTAGAATAAATTATTTCCAGATTTTGAGCAGTAACATAGATATATTGAGTTATTCAATTTTAAGTCTTAACTACTCTGAAAGTAAAAAGAATTTGTGAGATGTTGGTAATACAAATATTTACCACGTAATTGTAGTTTCTGGGGTTGTTTTGTGTGATTTGTTTTTTTGAAGGGTTTGGCAATGTTGGAGATAGAACTCAGGATTTGTAACATGCTAGGCAAGCGTTCTATCACTGAGCTACATACATCCCCAGCCTATCGTTCTTTTTTTTAATGAGAGCTCACTAAGTTATCTAGGCTGACCTCAAATTTGTTATCCTCCTGCCTCATCCCCCCAAGTAGCTAGGATTGTAGGCCTGTATCACCACCACTCCCAATTTATAGTTTCTTTTTTTTTGGTACTGGGGATCAAACTCGGGACCTTGCGCTTTCGAGGCAGGCAATGGAACCACTGAGCTAAATCCCTTGCCTGCAATTTATAGTTTCTGATTCATTAAATTTATATGAAAGGATTTAAATTTTAACATTTTGTTCAAAAAATGTTTAAAAACATAATAATAGAAAAAATGTAACAGCCCTGATTTCTAGCTTTAAGTGTTGTCAGTATGTTATAAATCATGTTTCTCATATACCAATAGCAATAGACACGAAGTTTCCAGTTTTAAACTTCTGATATTGAGTACATATCTTCAAATCTCTTTTTAACAATTGTTTTTTGTTGTTAACAAAAAAAAAAATTTTTTTTTTGTCCTAGAGTTTCTTAGTGGATTTTACTGATTGTATCTCTAGTGTCATTTAAGCATGTTCCTTGGTCCTTTGTAGTGTACTTGTCAACTCTATAGAGACTGAAGGTTAATGAGATTCCAGTTTTATTTTGTTTTCTTACAGATTTATAGATGAGATTGTGTACTTTCTCTAGGAATTTAAATGGTATCATGGTGGCTTTAGTGCTTTTTGTGTTGTGGCTTGGTTTTTTTTCTCGTAAATGTTATCAACCATGATGTTATTGTCTGGATTGTTCTTAACTGGGAATAGTTTTGCTCTGTGGAAACATTTGTCAGTGTCTATAGATTTGTGTGGGGTTTTTTTTAAACATTGGTGAGATACTAATGTTCATTTGGTAGACAGTGGTGTTTAATATTCTATAATCTAGAGCTAAGCATCCTTCCAAAGCCCTCATGATCTAATCCACCTCTTAATAGTGCCACAGTGGCCATTAAATTTTAACATGAATGAGAAGGGTCAAACCATACCAGTCCACTAATTTATTAGGAGTTAAAAATGTATGACATTCTATGGGCTGAGGATTTAGCTCAGTGGTTCCGCCGCCTGCTTTGCAAGCGCAAGGTCCTGAGTTCAATCCCTGGCACCAAAACAAAACAAAATAAAAATGTATGACATTCTAATTCTTCATTTAATGGTAAATATATTGTATAAGAGATTTCGCATATCAATAAATTGTTATCGAAGTACAAATCATAAAATAGTTGCAAGATAATTACTTGATTCTTTCCCTTTATTTACCAGTTTTCAAAATATTATGTTGATACCCAGCATCCTCCAAAGATAGCTTTTGTATTTCAGAGTTTAATTTGTGTTTGTTTTTTGAATTTGATAGTTAAGTGATCTTTCTGCTGGCAGTGGCACTTTAATCAGGTTGAGTCCTGAGTCCCTTCTGTTATAGCAGGATAGTCCAGGTTTGTTTTAAACCTTTCGTGTCTTACTCTTTAATGAGGCATTTCTCTGAGAGCCCCTTGTACCTTTTAATGGAAAATGATACTTGAAGATCACATCTGAACAGTAGGGTGGAAGTTGCTTTAAAAACCACAATTACATTGGGAGGATATGGTCGGGGGAATCACAAATTTAAGATCAGAATGGGCAACTGAGACCCTGCCTTGATAAATTTTTTTTTTTTTTTTTTGGTACTGGAGATCGAACTTGGGTCCTTGCACTTGTGAGGCAGGTGGCAGAACCACTGAGCTAAATCCCCGGCCCTTGTAGAGCACTGGGTTCAATCCTTCGTACTACACCAAAAACAAAAGACTAAAATCACTATACAAAAAACTAGCTTAGAAGAAAATGACATTTTATTTTCTCCCTTTTTGTTGTGTTTTGTTTTGTTTTGTTTCTCTTTTTCCAGCACTGGGGATTAAACCTAGGGCCTCACACAACAGTCCTTCCCCTTTTAAATTTTTTGTTATTTTGAGACTGCGTCTTGCTAAGTTGCCCAGGGTAGCCCTTGAACTTGCAGTCTTCCTGCCTTAGCCTCCTGAGAAATTAAGATTTCAAGTATGTGCCACCTCTCCTGGCTTGTGTTCCCCACTTCTAATTTGAATTTTCTTAGTTCAATGATGAGAGATTAATCTGACCAACTCTTCGTAAAGATACCTAATATATTCCCAAACTGATGTTTCCTTATCACAAACTTTCTTGGCCAGATATTACCTCCTTTGGTTTCTTAAGATAAATATTACCAACTCCTTTAAAAGATACTACATAGTTACATATTTTTCATGGTTCTGTAATTGTTGTTCCAGTGTTTGGTAAAATTTAGTATTTCCTGCCTAGATTTACTTTCTACCTAGTAGATTTCCTTTGACGTGCAATAGAGACTGCTGTTGAGAAGTTTACCACATAATCTTAACTTTTTTTTTTCCTTAGCTGATTTTATGCCAATATTGGGAACCAATCTAAATCCAGAGTTCATTTCAGTCTGCAACAATGCCACATGGGCAATTGGAGAAATTTCCATTCAAATGGGTAAGGTTTTTTTTTTTTTTTACCCTGAAAAAGTATAAGAGCCTTGATATTTTCATATTTTTTCATTTGCTTTTTGTTTTCATATATGTGTGTGTGTGTGTGTGTGTGTGTGTGTGTGTGTGTGTATGATTTATGCCACAGTGAATGAGGAAACCAAAATGTATTATGCCCATGTTTTGACATTTAATTTTTTTCTTTCTTGTTTTCTCTTTTTGTGGAATGATGTAGGTATAGAGATGCAGCCTTATATTCCTATGGTGTTGCACCAGCTTGTAGAAATCATTAACAGACCCAACGCACCAAAGACGTTGTTGGAGAATACAGGTACCATATGTCTGAACTGTTAACAGTGATCAGAAAATTAATTGTCTTTCATTTTAAATTAAGATGCGTAGAGAAACCAAAGCAATGCTAGTTTAAAAACCCAACTTATTAACATCTGTTTTGGGTTCTCATTAATGAAATACATTATTTTAGTTACATCCCATAACCAGTTGTAATAAACATTTGGAAAACCCTTTTTTCCACATTCCTGTGTTTTAATACTTGCTAAAATGGATTCTAGCTAAGCGAACCATTGAAACAGAAATTTTGCTTTTTCAGTTAATTTAGAGAATAATTGGAAGGTGAGAAATAATGATTTTTAGGGTGTGAAATATGGCCAAGCCAGGCATGTTGGTACATGCCTGAAACCCCAGCACTCTTTGGAGACTGAGGCAGGAGGATCACAAGTTCTGACCCAGCCTGGACAGCTTAGCAACTTAGGGAGGCTTTGGGTTCAGTCTCTGGTCCATGTCCCGTTCCGCCCCCATCTCCCACCCCCAGCCAAAAATAGATTGTAGTTTAGTGACTAAATTGCTCAATAATGACACATATTTTGTATTTTATCATAAATTTTTCCATAATTGGGAATTTAACAGTTCCCTGCAGGATTTTTTACTTAGGAAGCTTGTTTCTCTTTTGCATTTATAGAGAGCATGTTTATATTAAAGAATACCTTCCATACTATAGAACACATATAGGAGTGATTGAGTCTTGTCTTTCCATCCTCCCTGACTATTGCTAATGTTTTGTTTAATTGTTTTCATTGAAGCATATTCCTTTCTTTTTGTACTAAAATAATTCTAGTAATTTATTCATAGTCAATGAGGGTCTTACCAAAATACTGGAGAAAGATTAAAATGAAGATTTCCAAATAAGAAAGTTTGTTTTCAGGGGCATTTTAATTTGGTATTTTTAAATTATAGAATCTATTTTTCCCTAATAGATTAAAATTGATAATGTTTATTGGTATGGAAGGAAATCTTTTAAATTATGAAACCATTATCTGGCTGTTTAGGTGTATGGGTACTGTTTACTTCACAAAGTGAATTAGATTTTCTTGTTGAAAGTATAAAAGTCTACGTATAGGATAGTTATGAAATCTTGTAAGATTTTTGTCTCCTTAGGACACAGTACCTATACATAACATTCAGATTTGAAATACTTGGCCATTGTAAAATTATTGTTGAGCCTAAAGAAAACGTCCTATTTATTTTTAAATGTGAATGCATAACTACAAATAAATGTTGAGTGTAATGTATATTAAAGTTTCTTGTGGGATATCAACTGGTGAATGTTATAGTTCCCCTAACAGATTGGCTTCATTTATAAGATTATACTGAGTATAACTATAAGTAAGTAAATAAAATAGTTGATAATGCTCTACAAGTTTATAGACTGAATCAGATTGATAAACGCACTTGGGCTCATTAAATTTCTTTTGCCACAAGTGTCTGTGTATAATGCTCTTTATTCCTTATCCTCCAAAATGGGGCTCTTTAATTATTAAAGTCACTGATTGTCGATTTTAGCAACTCAATATCCATTATCTTAATTTTTTTGTAAAGCCAATTCTTTAGAATGTTACTTACTTTTTTCCCAATTAGTATATCCTACACTGAACTTTTTCAATGGACCGTCATCTGCTTTATCGCATGTTTCATTGGATTGTTCATACTTGCCTGTTTAATGAGAATGTTGCATAGTTTGTGTCTTTTGAACATAGGTTTTCTTTCTCTGGCTTCATATGAATCTGCTGAATTTTAGTATTATCTGTGTAGTTTGCTTCAAGTAATCCTTAAACATTTTTCTTTATCCCCCCCACCCTTTTTTATGATAGGTTAAATTGTAAGTTTTTGAGAGAACACCATTAAAGCACCTCATGGTTTGTTTTCTGTTTGTATTTTTCCCCTTTGTGTATAAATGTATTTATATGTATGTACTTTTGAATTGCAGAATGCAGTTCTGAGTAGCACTTGTTTTCAGCTCTTTGTAAGTTTAAGGAGTTCTTGCATTTTGATGGTGAATGTTTGTCCACTTCACAATTTTTAAAAATCAAGTATTAGCATGTAATCAGTATGATGTATTATTTATTTTGTGTTACACCTTTTATAATAAAGATGGACTATTTTTTCCTATGGTCCACAATGTCATTACAGTGGACCGTCTAAATTTCCTTTATTAGAATTTTATTTCAGATATGGTTTGAAATTAGTGGACTGTCATCTGAGTTACAAGGTTGGTTGGAATGGGATTTGTCATAGCAGAGCAATTTTCCAATCCGTTCAGTGAATGACATAATACTTGAAATCTGACAATTTGATTTTGAAATCAGGCAACAAATGTTCTCTGGTGTGTTTGGGAAATGTTAACTCAAAATGTTGAACAATCAATTTGGATTAATTTCCCTAGATAATTTTCAAAGAATCAAATCACTTATAAAAAGAGGTATAGTCTGCCGGGCATGGTGGCACACCTCTGTAATCCCAGACTCAGGAGGCTAAGTCAGGAGAATCACCTTGAACTACATAGTGAGACCCTCTCTCAAAAAACCAAAAAGATGTAGGAAAGTGAAAGATAAAATTTGAACTGTTATAGGTACATAAGTAATGTGTTTAAATAGCCAATTCATAAATATAATCACATTTATTGATAATTCTTGGGAGAAAAACTAAACATATTAAATTCTGAAATTTTGACTGGCTTTGAATGAAGATTCTCTAAATCCACTCATTTTAATCGCTCATCTTTTTATTAACAGAATATTTGACACTTGATTGAGTGAGGAAAGCAATTTATCATGGTTTTTGGTGTTCTCTCAATCTTCAGAGTTTTTTTTAATTCCTTTTGTTTTTCTTTTTCCAAGAGTATGCCATATATGTTGCTGCCCCTTGTTTTAGGGGGTGGTAATAAACAGCACTGGTGAAATCTTATGTTTATTATCATACACAAATTCTGTTGGTTTCTGTTTCTGAGTTATTTGTTGTTTTTTCTTTATTTTTTCTCCTTCCCCCTCATTTGCTCATGTCTTGGTTGGCGTTTGGTGGTGTATAACCGTGATTGCGTTACCTTAGCAATAACAATTGGTCGTCTTGGTTACGTTTGTCCTCAAGAGGTGGCCCCCATGCTACAGCAGTTTATAAGACCCTGGTGTGTATTATTCAATCTTTTTTTTTAATTCATTTTTCTTCACTCTTTCTTTCTCTATCTCACTTTTAGATATATTTTCAGTTGGTTACAAAAATCACAATCCTTAATCATTGCCAACCATGTGACTAATCTTGTCCTATCAGGTTCGTGAGGTTTTTCAGTAGCATCGTCATGTATATTTATTTTATGTTGTGGCTAACGACTAATTGATGCATGGGATAAGATTGTCACATGCTTGCTGTGTTAAAAAGCTTGATTATACATAAAAAGCATTTAAATATCCACCAGAAAAATTAAGATGCATGCAAGTTTTATAAATTTAGGTTTTTTGCATTACGTTTCTTTTTTAGAATTAATTTGGACACTTGGATTGCATTAAAGACATTTAAATTTGTTATGTATAATATCTTATTTGCTTGTTAATGTAAAAGTTAAACATTTACACCATAAGTTGTATAGTAATAGTTTATATTGTGGCAGTATATCCTGTGTTCTGCTTCTTTCAATTGATAAACTTTCAATTCAAATCATTTTTAGTAGTGTTTAATGGAATACAAGTCATAATACAATTTTTAAAATTAATTTGATAATTTATTTTTCTTGGCTTAATAGTTTAAATGAGAAAGTCAAATCAGCTGTCCACTATTATAGATGTAATCTCTTAAGACAATGTGAATTTCACTGTTTCCACCAAATTGTGATAAGTTGGGCCCAGCATTCAAGAAGTATAAGAAAGTGAAACTTTCTGAAAACTCTTGTTTAATATATGTATTATCTATATTGTGCTTATTCCATTAAATACTGTCTACTAGTATTGTAATTGAACCTGCTTTTTACTTAAATGCTAAACTCACTTGTATAATTCAATAGGTGTACCTCTCTGAGAAACATAAGAGACAATGAGGAAAAGGATTCAGCATTCCGTGGGATTTGTACCATGATCAGTGTGAATCCCAGTGGCGTAATCCAAGTAAGGCGTTTGTAGGGATTTGTTTTTAACTAGTACTGTTTTGAATAATAAAATTATAAGGGAAATATTTTAAGACTTTACAAAAACATTAATTTTTTTCAAATATATTAAATTATACATGTACAGTGTTGTATATTTCCTAGTTATCTTGAAGTAATAATGCCTGTTTGTCATTAGATAGTAACAACATATTCGGAGTTAAGATCATATTCTTAGAAAAGCCAGGGCTTTTTTTAGCCACATGCAGACCTTATTTATTTACTTTGTACATCATGCTCTCCATCAAGGAACATTAATTTTCTGATGACATACCTGTACTTAAGAGAGTGACCAAATACTATCCTTCTGTCACTTTTTGCAGAAATCAAACTTTGAAATGTAAATGGATTAAGTCAGCCATTGAAATTGCCTTAGTTTTGAGATTTTATCGTTTATTCCTTTATTTTGTTTCCAAAATTCATGTTATATTTAGGCATTTTAGTTATTTGACAACTGTATGGACATGAATCAAGTCAAACTTGTGGATTCAAATGGAAATTTACTAGATACATAAAACAGAAGAATGTTGAAGTGCACCTTGTGTGTCCAAAAACCAAAAAGACCCTAAACTTAATACTTGTGTTCTTCAGTAGATAAACTGTAAGGAAAGAAAAAGATAGAATGGAAACATATAGATTACAAAACACCCAAGGCATATGAAATCAATTAGGAATTGTGTGAGATTACGCAAAAATAATTTTTATATTTACAGATGAGCTCTTGAATAAAACTATAAAATGCTTTTATGGCAATAACTTCTGCATTTATTTTCAAGAAAATAACCTCATTTCAGAAAAAGAAAGGTACTTTGAACATTGTTTTAAATTGGAATCTTGTTTTTTTAATTTTTTTGGTACCTGGGATTGAACTCGGAACCTTGTACTTGCGAGGCAGGAGGTGGAACCACTGAGCTAAATCCTGAGCTGGAATCTTGATAATTATATTATTGTGGGTTTTGTTGACTCATTTTTAGAAGCAAATTATTAGCTTAAAAAATTAGACAGTGGGCTGGGGATTTAGCTCAGTGGTTCCGCTGCCTGCCTTGGAAGGGCAAGGTCCCAAGTTCGATCCCCGGTACCAAAAAAAAAAAAAATTAGACAGTGATAGGCATGGAAAACACACAAATTAGAACTGAAAAGGAACCTGTTGACTAATTTCACAATGATAAAAACATTAATTACTTGATGTCAGACAAACCAGGACTACTTTACTTTAAGAGGAAAAATCGTAGTTGCAAAATAACCTAGCATCAACTTTCTGTTTTGAAGAATTTTGTTTCATTTCATATGTATTTTTGAGGTATCTGATATAACATAGGCCATATTTTGAAATGAGTATCTTCCCATCAGATTTTTTGTTGTTGTTGTTACGAGACAGGGTCTCACTATGCAGCTCAGGCTAGCCTTGAACCACATGCCTAGAGTGACCTCTTAACTCAAGGCAATCCTCCTGCCTCAGCCTTCTGAATACTGAGATTACAGGGGTACACCACCACACCCAACTGTTTGGTTGGTTCTTTCTTTTTGAATTACTTTTTTTTTTTTTTTTAATCACAAATGTTACATCCAGGGGTGGACAACTCGCCACACCATGCCACTGCTCTGCTGAAAACACAGCTTCCAGCAGTCCTAAACCCAGCACCAGTAAAAAACTAAAAAAACGGTCATAGTATAACCAAAGATGGTTTACTTGGGGGGGAAAGATGAAAAAGAAAGAGGATAGAGCACTACTGAGAGGTGGTAGGGGGCTTCAGAGCTGAAAGCCCATGAGCTCTTATCCTTGGCTTCTTTTATTGGGGACTAGTGTCTTTCCCATCCCTCGGGTGGGCACTTTTCGATATCTGATCTGTTCCCTTCACTGTCTTTGATCCTAACCTAGACCTTCTGCCCATTTGGTTTCTTCCTGAACCTTTGTAATAAGTGAAGGGTGAGGACTTATAGGAAGGCAGCTTACTCTAAGTGAAGGGTGAGGGCTTTTTAGGAAGGCAGCTTACTTAATGATTAAAGGGGACATGTGTACATATGTATATCTAGTGCAATATTATAGTGATGTTAAAGTGAGAACATACATGTTTATATGTATAGGTGTGTGTATGTGTGTCTTACATTTTAAAGAGTCCTTGGGTGGTTGTCTCTTATTGCCCTTGGTTTTGTCAGGTGGGTGAGGGGAGCAGGCTTTCCTGATAATTGTGTTGCCAGGTGCCTCTCCCAGGTCTAGCCAACTCTTACCTCCTTTGTCTTTCTAATTAATCATCTTAACTGCAGAGTCTACTTGTGAGGGCAGAAACTGCTTTTAATAAGTTTCCCTGTTGATCTTAATAAAGTTCAATGAGGCCTTTATCCTGTATTTTTCCTACATACAAGACCCCCTGTATAAATATTAGGTGTTCTGTGTATTTAAATTTTTAGCGTCAGATTTGGAAGTGTGGAAGACATGGGAAATCATAATTAGAATGAACCAGTTTGAAGTAGTTGATGTGTCAAAACATCAGCAGTGTGTTGAATTGTTAATATTTTAGTACAAGTCAAGATTGAGAAAATGGGACTGAGAATGTTGCTCAGGGGTGCAGTGCCTGCCTAGGAAGCACAAGGCCTTGGGTTCAATTCCTGTTAACAAAAAAGAAACAAAACCTTTTTTTTGGTACCGGGGATCAAACTTGTGTCCTTGTGCTTTTGAAGCAGGCACCAGAACCACTGAGCTAAATCCCCGGCCCAAAAAAACCTTTTTAAAAGAATGAGGAAATATTTTTATGAAATACTTAAAGTGTATAGTACATTGTTTTTATAGTCAGAATAACCTGATTATCTGTTAAGTGATTATATGAGAGAGTTGGGTTTTTCACTCTTGTTATTTGGATGAGATATTTATAAAACTTCGTAATTAGTTTTTCTTCTAGCTTTGGGACATTTCATTTAAGCTATATGGATCATAAAATTTAGAACTATTCATATATTTCTAATCAAGCTCTTAGTATATAGTTTTTATGTTGTTCCTAGGCCAGTGTGCACTGTATTTTTACTGAATTTAAGATTCTTGAATGCAATAAATTAAGTATTTTTATTGGTGTTGACTTGGTGCTTTCAATCCATTACTGATGCTAAACATTCATTTACTCAACAAGGATTTCCTTTTATAGTATACAATAGGACATTAAATTCGGTATAGTTTCTTGATGGTGGACTAATACCCATTAAATAGTCACTCAATTCCTTAAGATTTTAATTGGCTTTAAATGGTTTTCTTACTAAGGAGTCTATCATTATATCAGTGTTGAGGTTAATGTTATCTTTTGATGAGTTTGATCAGTAAAATACTAATCAGTGTTTCTTCTTGTTATAGGATTTTATATTTTTTTGTGATGCTGTTGCATCATGGATTAACCCAAAAGATGATCTCAGAGACATGTTCTGTAAGGTAACTACTAAGTCTTTGTGATGTATCTTGGAACTAAAAATCCTAGTTTAAGAGTTTGAGTTATTTTTAATAATTTAATTTTAATTTAGACTTTGGCTCCTCGGGCCAATATTTGTGAACTAGACGATCTCTGTTCTTTACTAAAGATCGTGGCTCGGTCTTTTCTTGAAAAGATGGCAATGGCTTTATCAGAAGATGATACAGTTTGAAAATACTTTACCAAGCAGTACCACTGACTTATTGTGTGGTTCCATTATTCTGCTTACAGATCCAAGATGGATGATTGAGATTTGGAGTATAAGATGAAACTGTTGAACACAGTAAATCTTAAGTGTCTCCCACAGGGATTGAGTCTGTATTTTTCTTTACTCTATTAATATCCCCTTTTGATTAATTCCAGTCAGCATGTAGAGCTGTAACAGAGTAAGAAATAAAACAGTTACACATTTGAATCACCTAATACTGAAATTAGGGAGCTGTATTGGCAGCCATGAACCAGAAAATAAAATCAAAAGTGTTTGATATCAGAAGCTATACAAATTTGAGGTTTTTCTCTTCTGTCATTGATAAATTAATGGTTTTCACTATTTGCAGATCCTTCATGGATTTAAAAATCAAGTTGGGGATGAAAATTGGAGGCGTTTCTCCGACCAGTTTCCTCTTCCTTTAAAAGAGCGTCTTGCAGCTTTTTATGGTGTTTAATCTAATATACTTAGGCTGCAGTCCCAAAATTAGGGGTAAGTTATAAGAAGTTTGAGAATTTTCAGAATGAAGAAATTTAGTTACAACTTTAGTCTAAAACTGTTAAATAAGGGGCCTGGGATTTAGCTCAGTGGTTCTGTCGCTTGCCTTGCAAGCGCAAGGACCTGAGTTCAATCGCTGGTAACAAAACAAAACAAAAAAAAATAAATAAAACTGTTAAATAAAATAAACAGCTACATTCTGTAGAGGTTGAATAAAACATAGTTTCATATCATACTATATTAGACTTTAAAAGCACTCAAGAAGCCTAAAGTGTATGTTTAAAGAACCATTATGTGAGGTAAAACAGATGGTTTCCCTTCTTGGTCCTAAGAAAGAAGAAATCCGGGTTAGTATATTACTTTGTTTCAACTTTTTTGGGGGGGAGGGGTTAAAGAGTTTTGTTCTACATTGTTATTATTCACAGTGCTGGGATAAAAATGATTCTCTGATACAGCAAAGACTTTGTATGTTGTGAGCTTTAGAGAAAACTTTTAGAATTAAAACTGTGGGGTTTTTTTTGTTTTTTTGGTTTTTTTGGTACCAGGGATTGAACTCGGGTCCTTGAGCTTGTGCAGCAGGTGGCAAAACCACTGAGCTAAACCCCGGGCCCCTAAAAACTGTGTTTTGCTTAGTAGATACATTTAACATTCATTCTTCAACATACACTTCATTGAGCACTGCAATGTGCCCAGCACTGTGTTTTAAAAATAACTAATGAAAAATTCACTTTTGATTTCGGAACAGGACTAAGACCACTTGGACACTTGTTCCTTGAGGTTCACTATTCTTAAGTAAGATGAGTAATTCTGATCTCTTAACTTCAGTTTTAAACTCTAGTGCACAATGTCAAAACCAAGTACATTGCCTAGCACACTGAATTGTCAGTAAATGTTACAAACATGGCTAATATAGTGGACCAAGATTTTGACAAATTTTTTTAGGTTGTGAACATTGCTTATGACCTACTTAACTGGAAGGCAGAAGGTGTGCTGAATTTGTGTGTAGAAGATGTACACCAAATTAAATCATACTTTACATGGGAGCTTTTAGTTGCTTGCTGCTTATTTAATCTCTACTGCATTTTAAACCTAGGAGTATTTCGCTATCTTAAGTTCTGTAACCTAGGAGGCAGTAGAAATGGATTTGCAGCCTCAGAAATACCTCAGGCACTTTGTGTGTGTTCTCTCGTTTCAATCTTGAGTTCTTAGAGCTGTTCTGTGGCTTCATTTTGAAAAGTGCTTGATTTCACACTTTGTTAAATCATGAGAATGAGGTAGGTAAGAATGGCTTAGCTTCTAAAGTTCAACAGTGAGTGAGCTGCTAAGTCTTGAGTATTTTTTAATTTGTTGCCTCTGTAGTCCCATCACCAATTATGAATTAACTAGTTAGTGATCACTGTTCTGAGGCAAGGTATGAAATAATTCTCAGTTTTCTAGCATAGTATCAATACTTTTTATTCCTACCTCTTTGTACTCCTCTTCCACTTTTTTAGAGACAGGGAAAAGGGGATTGCTTGTCCTCCATGAACATACTAATCACCCTCTGAATTCACGTAAACATTCACAGATGTTCACCCTTTGGCATGAGTGGGTAGTAAGGTTTTGTTGTACAAGGATCAGTAGTAGGTAATTAGGTAAGCCATCAATCTTACCTAATTTCTTGGTATCCTTCCCATTAAAATTGAAAAAAGTGGGGAGTTTAGCTCAGTGGTTCCATCACCTGCCTCAAAAGCGCAAGGTCCCGAGTTCAATCCTGGTACCAAAAAGAATTGAAAAAAGTGCATATAGGGCTGGGGATTTAGCTCAGTGGTTCCGGCGCCTGCCTTGCAAGAAGTCCATATAAGGAAAATCAAGTGGGCTGTGAGCATAGGAAATAACCAAATGAAATAGGATTGGAAGAATAACTAATTGGAAACATTGGGAGGATGAGTATTAAAATTTACTTCTGGATATTTGCTGAAGGGGGTGACCCTAGTGTGTTACTTTACTTAATATTTGGTATCCTAGAAAAATGGGCAATGTTTTAATTTTTCTGGAAAGAAACTAATTGTCCTAAAGAAAGTGCTATTTAATTATGAAGAAAGTAAAGTGACTTGTGAGTTCTTAGTTCTTAAGGGACTCGTTTTTCAAAACGGTATAAAGAATTAGACTGATGGCATTGTATAAGGCATATTTCCTCTATACAAAGCACTGCACACCCAGTGGTGTGTCCTCATCTCAGCTTTTCTCTTCATATCTGATGGAGGTGACTATTCGGCCATAGAAGAAGAAGTGCCATGGTTATAGCTATTGTAATCTTAGGCAGTTTGTCAAGTTTCTTATTTTTTTATAGGTAAAGATAGCATTGTTATTTAAGTTTATGCTCTACTGGCTCAGAAATAGGCAGTTGTTAAAGATGAAATTGTTTTGTTCTTTTTCTTCCAGGTCCTCCGGTCTTGGAGACTATGAGGGAGCCTCTGTACCCAGGGAAAATGTTACCCTTGACAGGGGGGAAGGGTAAACCAGTAGGGAATACAGTACAATCCCAACCCTACTGGGAGGGGCGGGAGGGAGATGTTGCCATCACTGTCGATGTTGGGAATCGTTTTAACATCTGGAGCCTTTGTGGGTGGAAATCTGTCTCCAATTACAACTCCGCACTGAATGTGAAGAAGCAAAAAAAAAAAAAAAAAAAAAAATATTCGGTCTGCTCACAAAACAGTACATTCTGGAATATTATGGGGAATTGTACCAAAACAAGAACCATATAAATAATCCATAGGGAAAAGAAAGAGGAAAAATTCTGTAGCGCACAATAAAGGGAACCTAAGAATGGGGGTTTTCATATGGTAAAGAAGCTTTTTTTTTTTTTTAATTTAAAGGTTTTTATATAAATGTTCCCACATTATGGGGTCGTGTTTTGCATGCTGATGAAGAACTACACAAAGCTAATAAAGTTAAAATCAGCTTGCCTTCCCATAGTAGAAGCAGGTTCTTGGAAATTACAATTTAAAGTACCCCCAGAAGATGTTGGAAATAAAACACAACAAATTTGAACAACGAAGCACCCTGTGAAATGCCAAATGAGTCACTCCTTTTACCTGTGCGGGGTGGGCAGGGAGGGAGGAATAGGTGGGGTTGGGCATATCAAACTAAAGTTGACATCTTAATTTTACATTAAACAGTGGATATAATTTCATGGTTGTACTTCATTAGATTTAATTTCTAGGCCAACACATTGTTTTAAAGTGCAGTTTAAGGTTCAGGCATGCATTCTGGCTCATAGTGATTGGAAGTAATTTAAATTAGTGGGAAAGTAGCATGCTTGCATCACATAGAGTGAGGTTGGTATTCATTTACCTATGTTGCGCCAGTTTGCCTTGCAGTTTACCAATTCGATATAGCCCTGCATTTAAAGTTCCTTTTTAAGATTTATGGATTTTATTTTTATTAAGAATATAGGTATATAAAGTACTGTAGTTTACAGCTAGGCCTTGAAATATCTTTTTAGGATCTGTTAGAAATAAGATTGATATTGTATTGTGTGTAACCTGCACAATGTGGAAAGCTGATATACCTGTGCAAAATCTTTGCCTCTGTGCTGTCAGTGTGATGTGCTTTCTGCATGGTTATATACTACTAGCGATTTTATCAAAATTTCTAAAATTTAAATTACATGGTAAAAGATCTGTAAAAGGCTGCATAAGTGTTAGTTGGCACTTAAAGACAATTGTAGAAGTTGAAAAATGATTGGTATAATTCATTGTTTATTCCCATTCAACATACTGCCTTCTAAGCCTTCTTTTTTTGTTCAAAGCATGATCTTAAAGATATGTTTAAGTTAATGGATGTAAGTAATGCAGGGTTCCTACACTGTATTGGCGCATGTTGGTGGCCCTCTGTGCCCTAAATATAATGCACATGGGGTGCAAGTTAAAAGCTACAGAGTGAAAGTTGGTTTGGATCCTCTTCATTTCATTTGTTTAGCTTTTCTGGTTTTTTTCTCTACTTACATGTATTTCTGTGAATAAATCCTTGTTAAGTTAATCCTTTACTTTTCCTTTCATGTGTATTTTCTTATATACTGTGAATGTGAAAACCTAACTGGTACACTTGATCCTTTGTCCATATGAAAGTGCAAGTCTTTATTAATTTGGATTGCCTGAACAGTGTATCCCATGATGATGAAGGAAAATGGAGAGATTTTTCTTTTTAACTCTGCTGGTCAGAGATGAAGCCACGCCTTTCCATTTTTCAATGCTGCATATTTAATCTGCAACAAAAAATGTTAAGCCATAACAGCCTTTTTATATTTTAGTTTGTCACCTTTGCATTGCAGAATAAATACTGAATAACCATTTTTATAAGCAGTTGCTCCTCTTTGCATGGTTCTATTCTCTAAAAGTATTGAATGATACAGCCATTGCACTGACATTTGAGCTGTGTGTGTGTGTGACTATAAATACTGTTTCAAAAAATGTCAGATGCATGGTAGCATGCAGAAAGGTTTTTGTTATTGTGTGTGTTTTTTTTAACATGTTCTTTCACCTTCTTTGCTCTACTTTGGCTTTGCAAATTTCAGTCTCTTCAGCCTGAAATTAAGTCATTTTATAATCCCCAATTTTTTAAGAATTACTACAAGTTAGGTTCAAAGGTTTATGGCATTTTGCTTTCTAGTTCAGTTGTTTTACTGGGAGCTCAGAATTTGCTTCTTGGTTAGTCTCTAAAACCTAAGTAGGATAATTATTTTATCCTTAAATATAGTGATACCTTTTAGAATTTAATATGGGTATGGGCTAGAGATTTAGTTCAGTGGTGCGGCCACTTGCCTCGTAGGTACAAGGTCCCAAATTTGATCCCGGTACCAAAGAAAAACCAGAACAATAGAATTTAATATGGAAAACTTTTAATATTCTGGAAAAGGAGAGTAAATATCTTTAAGAAATGGCAAAATTCTCTAAATGCAGCAAAACAAGTACATAAAAACAGTCAAATTTATCTTAACCTCTGATTAACAATTCTGTATTGATGAAAAGCAATATTAAAAATGAATATTTTACTTGGTTCAAAATTAGTTTCCAGTTAGGCAAATGGGTAACATAATAACGTGCCCATTTTGTAGTTGGTTGACCTATTTCCATATTTAAAGAAATTCTAATTTTAAAATAGAAAATAAAATTAAGTGACTATAATTTGCAACCTGATTTTAGGTTGAACTTTTTTTTTCCCCGTGGAGATTATTGTTTCTTCTTGATTGATATTGTGTTTCACATAACATAGTATATAGCACAGGAATTTGCAGAAGCCATTTAAGTTATCTTTTGAGGTAAGCTCTAATTTAGCATTTATTCTTCTGATTAAACTTAAAATACATCATGGGATATATATATAGATATATATAAAGCAACTTAATTCTTGTGGTGTAGTCTTAATGGTTTTGAATGTTGACTGAATGTCTATGAGATTGTGAGTTGTCTTTGTTACATTCCAGTGTTTGTGCCTCTTGGCATGCTTAAAGCACGGCTTACTTCATCTGCTCCTTACACACTAAAATGCTCTTAGTGTGGTCAACTACAGAAATAGCCGCTGCTAAGTGATGTAGATTTTCTACTTGAATATTTTTATGTTGTAGGAACCTCAGGAGGTCAGTGTTTACTGTTTTATATATGCCTTCTTTTTCCTGTTTGAGCTTCTCTCTTTGAAGGATTCTAACAGAACAAAAGCTGCTGATCAACCTAAGTTGGAAACAGAAAGTTTGTTTAATATAATTTAGATGCATGTTTGGCAGTTCCATGTTACAGACCATTAGCAAGTGAACTTAGTGCCACAGATACTCATTTATTCAGGAAGTAATTTTGCTTTTTGTATTGTCTAATATATAATGACTTCATATTGTGTAAAAAAAAATCACTTTTATATTTTTTGGTTGGTTATTTCCAAAATAACCAACATGTAAATATCTTTAAGAGCCAGTTCTGATGCTTTACATTATTGCTACTTGATTTTGTTACGCAAGTTAGATTTCAGAAGACTAGATTTTAAAACACTTAACCAAGCCATTACATCTTAAAAACAAAATAAGTAGCTTTTTTTGTAATTAACATATTGATAAAACACTGTGATTTTTTTGGTTAAGACTTTTTCATTGATCTGAATTGCTTAAATTGCATATATTGTAAAATAAGATCAGATGTATATTTTAAAATAATTTCCACTGACTTTCCTCTTGAAATGCTTTGTCTACTCAGTTACAGAATATTATGATACAAGTTTTATCTCAGGTGAATACCCTTGTATCATTTTTGCTTTCATGGCATGTTTATAAAGGGTCATCATACTTATAGGCTTTTTTGGTGGTGTATTTCATTGGGTATCTTTCAATTTTTCTAGTTTTAGCAGACCGAAGGGGTTTAGAATTCTCCACAAGCCTTTTATGTGCAGATTATTTGAAGATGTGCTAAATTTGGTCCTCCAAACCATCTAAATAGGAAAATAGAAAAGTTTCCCCCTGTATAAAATTATTCTGCATAGGGGAAATGCCAGAATTAAACTAGTTATGTCTTGAACCCTTTAGTCTAAATTAAAGACCTTTGCTATGGGGGGGGGTGTGATTTTATTTTTGGTTGATTTTTATTTTTTTCTTCATATAATTAACCTATATTCATATTGAATGTATTAACAGACAACGGTGCAAAAACATTCTTTCCAAGAGAAGAGTGTATCATGAGTAACTGCAGTTTAAATCCTTCCTTTGGTAGTACTTCAAAAACACAGCTTTGCTTACTGAATTAGTTTTGCAAATATTACAAGGGAGGAAAACACTAATTATTGCCACTAGTACTGTTAATGAGGTGTAGGCGTTGGAATCGGTAAGAAAACTAGTCCTCAAATAGTTAAGGGCCTGGGGTAATCTAGGTAAAATATTAGATCAATTGTGAGCTGTGTTAACAACATTATCTAGTATTACATTGTATGCCAACTTAGTGCATTTTGTACTGTATTAAATGTGGCAATACTTCTAATGACTCTTTAAAATTTCACATGAAATTTTGGTTTCATTCACCTGTGTACTTGCTGGGTGACTTGTGACTAATCTTTTCAGTCTTATATAGATCTTTCTCCCATTGGCATTATCTATGTGTAGATAATTCTTTATGCCTAATTATTATGCATATTAATTTTAAGGTGTACATTTAAATTGTAGCGACTGTTTGTTGTATCCCAGAATGTGTTGTGTTTAGATAAAAAGATGCATAACAGCTAAATGGATGCATGATTTTGAGGGAAGTTAAAAATCGTGATTTTTTTTCACTTGTATATTTTAAAACCAAGCCAAATCTATTTGCCAAGCAGTATATCACTAAATAGAAATGCCAGTAGTTTTCCTTTTATAACCAATTTTATTTACCATAGGGTCCCCTAATACTGTGTCTTACACAGAATTGGCTATTTTACAGGTCTGATTATCTTACTCAAAGCCTGCTATTACATGGTTAGCCTATAAGGCAGTGCTGGTCCCCTCCTGATGTCAGCCTCATAAAGGGTTCCACTATACTTTTCCTCATACTTTGTTTTCCTTTGTGGGTATACTAAGGTATACTACCAAATTAAGCTTGGTGGATTTTTATGGAGATAATTAGACAATACTGTATAATTACTCAATAGATTATCTTGTAAGAAAGATATTTAAATGTGGTAAATAACTTCATATTATACAGCAGTTTTACACTTAATATTCATGTTAACATTGGGTGCAATAATTTAGTAGCATTAGCTTTAGTTATAAATAACTGGATCTTTCTGCTGACAACTTAGGTTGTATGAGTTATGCTTAAAAGCTTTAAATCTGATGTTTCTTGTACTTGCCACACTATGTTAGAATGCGTCCTTCAAACATATCCTCCTGCAATTTCTCAAACTGTACTAAATTGATAATTCTTGAAGTCTAACTCTGTGCTTACAGATCTTCATTTAAAATAGAATACGGTTTTAATTTTTGATAAGCTGCTGAATTTTAAAAGAGTTTTTTGGGGCCACCAAATATTTTGGATCATGCAGAGAATATATATTGTACTGTAGTAATTTTTGTATTTACATTTGTATGATGTGACATAATAGATGTGAATGTTAATCACTGCTTGACTATGTTAATAAAGTTGTTTAACTATAGATGTTGCAGTTTGATTTTTGATGAAAGAAAATGAACTTTCTTTCTCCACCACCCTCCTTTTGGGTCTTAATAGGTCTTGTGGAGTTTGTTTTTTTTTTCCCCCTCCCTGTGTTTTCTTGTTAAAGATGTGTTGTTGTTTTTAGTTTAATGCACTCTACTGTCCAGCATCATTTACTTTTTGAGTGTTTTCTTATTTATGTAGTACATTGAAACCCTGTATTCTGTACATTTTAACTTACTGCTGTTATTGGTAAGTGTCTAAACAGTTGTTTCTAGGTTCAGTTGTTCAAGGATAGATGAGATGCTATTGTACAAAAGGAATTAAAGGTGAAGCTGTGACTAAAATGTAGATGTAAGGGTAGGTTGCATGCATGAGTGTGTATGAGTGTGTGTCCTTTTATGGCTTTTTGTTTATCCTTGAAGAAATTAAGGCTTACAATTTTGGAAACTTAACATTTATACAAGTCATTTTTCTATGGGTTGTAATCTGTTATAGTTGCATGTCACTAATTCAAGTGTGTTAATACATTTTAGGAAATATGTGTACATTAACTGTCAAGTCTTCTATTTGACATTTAGAAGAGGAGAAGGCAAATTTGAAGTACCACAATTGTGTTGACAGGAAAACAATTTAGAACTTGAGTATTGTGTTCTAAAACACATCTTCAAAAAAAATTAAGATTCCTGAATTTAGAACTTCAGTTATGAACAAAGTTCATTAAAATCACTTTATTATTAGTTCCGGGTTCTAATTTGCTGCTACATTCTTAAATTGTGCCTGAAGCTAAAGATCTTTTTCTTTTGTATATCTTCAACATTTTAGTGAAATAAAAGTCCTATCTACTTTATGCAAATGATTCTCAGTTCAAAGGACTATATTAGTGACAAAGATGGCTCATCACTTTTTTATCTTGTAATTTCATAGTCTGCAGCTTACACATTATGTAATTAGGAATGATTGGGAAAAGTGGCAGAACTACACAGCTCAGACTTTGGATTTTCTCTGTACTGTGCAATTGAATATGGAAATTATAGATGCTATTGCCATTTGTAGTCCTTAATCTCCAAGTCTCATGTTAATTTGATGTGAAGATTTAATCCCTTAAAACATCCGCGATTTAATTGTTTGCAGATTACAATTTGGAAATTTAACATGATCTCTAGGGCATTGGCAGTAATACACAGAATTGGTATACCAAGAATGCTAGGATTCCTGCTAGTTATTAATGCAATTCATTTCTAGGAATTTAAATTTTAAATATTCTGTTTTTACATTGGCTTTTCAAGAATTTAAATAATTTAAGAATGACAAGTGAATTTTTTTTACAAGTGTACAATTTTAAGTGAATTTTAACACAGCTGCCTAGTGATACAACTTAATATTTTTGTGCATATGAATATGCAGTCGAGATGTTAAATCTTTTTGTTTGCTGTTTTTGTAGTTCAGGCTGGCCTGGAATTCACTATGTAGCCCAGGCTGGCCTCAGACTTGTGGCAATCCTCCTGCCTCAGCCTCTTAAGTACTGGGAATACAGACATGCCCCACTATTCCTGGCTGTTGTATACAAAATTTTAGTTAATATACAGTGACATAACTACATAATCTATGAATAACTTACACAACTGTCTTTAGGGCATTCAGAAGTTGTTCCTAAGTTTTCACTCTTAGAAATTATAAAAAAAGAAATTATGATGAGTGTTGCCATGCTTAAACACTTGGATACATCTACAGTGATTCCTTAGTAGAGTTGTCAGGTCAAAGGGTGATATAGTCACACTATCTTTCACTTGTACAAAATTGTGACAATAGCACAGTTTTCTAACGTTTAGGAAATCTCAGTGAACTCTGTATTACATATTTAAGTTATCCAAGTCGAAGGCTGCAGGTACTGTTCCCTGGCCTCATGTGGTTTACGTTCTACTGTACGGAGAGAGAATGTAAAATAGCATGTTGCATGGTAGTGCATACTCCTTAGAAAAAGCGGGTGATGGCAAGAGCAGCTTGCTGTTTCTCACTGACTGAGGAGAGATGGATGAGAGCCTGAAGGTATCATTTGAGCAGAAACTTAAGTGAGCCACACACACTACATTTCAAACCATGAGGCTGAAAAGTTAACACTTGAAACATTTCAGTATGGAAATCAGAAAACCACAAGAGCATGGTATTAAGTTTTAGATGAAGTAAAAGGACTGAGAATTCACTTTGCATTTAACAAAAGTGGAGGTCATTGTGGAAGACTTTAATACCTATAGAAGAATCAGAGTTAGCTCCTTCCTCTTAAAGAGTAGAGACCCTAGAGGCCAGGGATATAGCTGAGCGGCACCCCGCCTGCCTGGCAAGCACAAAGTCTTGAGTTCAATTCCTGGTACCAAAAAAAAAAAGACAGGCTTCCATCTTCACAAGAACAACTTAAGTGGCTTTGATACCTTAAGAACTGAATTGATTAAGAAATTTTGATGCTTGTAAAACATGATCAAAGGGCCTAAGAGATTACTTACCTAAATGATTACCAGCTTATAGCTTACAGTGTTTTAAACACCCATCTCAAAAAGATTAGCAACACATTTCTTAACTATATGCTTTTCTAACTATTTTAGAGTTCATAAAGGAAGCCAGAAAAAGTGGAAGTTTGTTCTTGCAGTACTGGAGATTGAATCCAGGGCCTCAGACAAGTGGTCTTATTTATCACTGAGCTGCATTCCCAGCCCCTTTTAATGTTTATTTTTGTTTGTTTTTGTTTTTTGGTACCAGGGATCGAACTCTGGTCCTTGCGCCTAAGAGGCAGGCGGCAGAACCACTGAGCTAAACCCCCGGCCCTATCTTGTTATTTTGAGAACCGGCTCTTGCCAGGTTGTCCATGCTGACCTCAACCTGTCCGGAGACACCTACATACACATGAAATTCATGTATACACTTCAGATCATTGAAAAAAAGATGGATTATTTGACAAGTATTGGGAAAACTAAATATTTGCAAAGAGATTTGGGTTCATACCTACCTCATACTATGTACCAGAATTCTAGATAATGCAATTAAAATTAGTATATTGTTTTTTAATCTTCAAAATTAAGGATGTTTGTGAGACAAAACCTAAATGTCAGACAAGAAAAACGTTAATTTTTTTCGTTAAGATTTTGTGTAACAAAGTTAAAATTTGGAGGAACTTGCCAGCTCCCTTCAGAGAAAATGGTCAGTTTCCTCAACTCAATAAGAAAAGCTAATAAAAATAGGCAAAAGATATGAGTAGTTCACAGAAGACTGAATTTAGGTTTTAAAGATAATTCAGTGAATTTAAATCCAACTTCAATTAGATTATTTGCACACACAAAGGTAAAAAAGGCATGATGACATCTAGGGACTGCAGAAATAGGCGCTCATCTGTTGCTAACTACCAAGGCTATGTATGTGCACACATAGTCACTTTGCTTAATAGAGATATGTTCTAGGAAAGCCATGATTTGAATGTTGAACATCACCTCGTGTTTGCACAAACCTAGATGATAGGGCCTGTTGCTCCTAGACTGCAAGTTTGCACAGCATGGAACCACTGAATACACGGTGGGAACATTGTGGTAACTAGAAAAGGTACAGTGAAAACATTGCAGGAATGTTTTCAGCTTCATATTCCTTAGGTGAAAACTATTGAATATATGATTCCTTATTGCCTGAAGTGGCATGCCGTACATAGCTGTAAATCATCCCTTGAATAATTAACCCATACGATAGCCAGCAAACAAATAGAAGGGAGCCATATATCTCCATATCACTAACTGAAAAAAATGAAATTGAATTTCAATATCTTCACAGTTGGCAAAAGGTGAAAATTCAGTTGGTATGAATTGTTAATGCATGATAGCAAAACGGATTAGTGCTTAACAATATGGCTACTTTGGAAATTATTTTGCCATTACCCAGTAAAGCTAAACACTTGCAAACACTAAGACACTTGCATGCTTGGAAACAATTTTATGAGCATTGTATTAAAAAGATTTTTTTTTAAGAAAACCAAATGTCCAACAGAATAGATGAATTTCAAAACTAGTGCTTAGCAAACCTACAGAAAGTCCTTTATATAAAAAATTTTAAAAGCAATCTGTAGTACATAAATACCTGCTCATGAATGCTTCACATGTAGGTAGCTTCATAGAACCACAGAAGACATATGATTATCACTCCTTTATTATTTTTTAGCAAGTTCACCTTTTATTTTTATTTTTTTCTGGTACCAGGGATCAAACTCAGGACCTTGCACTTGCAAGGTAGGTGTGGCTCCACTGAGATAAATCCCCAGCCCCTAGTTCACCTTTTATAATAAAACCAATCTGAAGAAACAGCAAATGTATGGCAGCACTTGTGTATAGTGTGTTAAGAGTCCTTCAATCCACTGAACCTAGCAATTAAAGAGCATACAGTGTTTGCTCCTAATCTTAGGTCATCATTTTCTACAAGGTCAGGTAATATACTTCTCTATTCAACCTTCTGATAAACTTCCTCAGGTACTTTCTCACTTTGAAGACATTTTCCCAAATAGAAAAACACCTAATTTGCTACCTTCTCAACACTAAAATTTCATATCACAACTTAGACTGAAAAAGTTAGTGCTCACTTAAAAACCCTTGTTACACTTGAAAAGGAGGGGACTGGAGGGTAGTGAATCTTTTATGTATGGTAGGATTTTACAAGTTTTTTTTTTAAGCCTCACTATTTGTCAATTGAGTCACACTTTTTTTTTTTTTTTTTGTTTTTTTGAGACAGGGTTTTTCTGTGTAGTTCAGGCTGGCTTTGATCCTATGCAACCTAGTCTGGCCTCGAACTCGCGTCAATCTTCCTGCCTCAGCCTAGTGCTGAGACTACAGGGTTAAATTTTTTAAAATGAACTTTTAAGATCCTTTTAGGACTCTAGCTTCAAATAGTTGTAATTCAAAATATTTCCACTAGAGGGAGCCATTTACCTACATTAACCCCAGAATGGTGCTACAGTACAGTATTTTGTAAGAACGTAAGGCATTGGGTATAGAATGAGCAGATTTCCACTCTCTCAACCTCATTTGCTTGATACGGTGTTTTTAAATTAAAATAATCTTGAATTTTTAGAGCAATTTTAAAATTTCAATGCCATTCTCCCCTTGATAATCAGGGAACTTTTAAAAAGTCCAAGTACAGGGTTTGTGCTCTAGACAGAACACCTCAAACTTTAAGATACACCTAAGGGAAAAAAAACACCCAAGGCCCTGTTAAAAGGTATATTATCCACTATATCTGGATGGGACCTGAGTGTGCATTTCTAACAGGTTTCATAGTGTTTAGCTGCTTGTTTATGGACCTTGCTTTGCATTAGCAAGATTTAGAGAGTTCATGGGAATTTGACATTCCATTATGACAACTATAAGTAGTTAACATGTATGCTTCTCAAAAGAACAGGGCTTTGTGTATTTTGTTTGCTCAAGTATTTGCAATTCCCTGAATAATTTATAGAACAAAATAAATGTTCAATAAATATTTGTTCAGTGGATGAAAGAGGGCCATGTCAAAATGCTTTGTATGTATTAGCTCATTTAGTCTTTTTGAGAGCCTCTGAGGTCAGCTGTATTTTTCCTCTTTCACAGAAATATAATCAAGGGACATGCTGTGGAGGCAGGGTTTGAATCTAAATACTTGAATTTACCAGTGTGACTCCATACCCCCTGCTTCAACAAAAATAAACTACTAATTTTTAAGCCACCTGTCACCAACAAAGAGGTCAAGACTGAAACTGATACAGGTCATCCTAAGGCTTGATGTAAGGTGTCCTTATGATCAGTCATTCCTCTCAGATTACAGGGTTGTAGTGCCACTACAAGGGTAGACAAGACTGCACACTAGCAGTACGGAGAACACCTCCCCACTTTCTGGTTTGGGTCATAGATGGCTGGTGGGGGAAGAAATGAGAGATGGTAGGACCCATCAGCCATTGTAAGGAAACATGGTGCCACCAGTCTTGCCCCATGTCTGATTTAGTTAAGCTGTGTAGTTTCACCAACCAAAGGAATAAGTAGTCATGATCCCAAATTAGAGAAGACTGAGGAATGAAGACAGGAGTGCCTCATGTGTTCCCCAGCCCTTGATCGCCTATATACGAGAGAATGGCATTTAGAAACCAAAATCTGAGTGTTGTGTGTGCTCACAGTGACTTGTTCACTCCTCCATCTTCTTCAATTAGGAAGGGAAACAAATGTAGCTATTCTAACCCATCATACCCACATATGTGTATTTTTCTATGGCTATAAAAATAAACATAGCTTTGTGTTGATGTCTTCAACTCAAATGTGTTCTGGTCTCACTCCCACTGTCACCTGGTTCATAACTTATTTCTCTGAAAGTGATGAGTCTGGCTCCAGTTGTCTTCAGTGTATTTACTATTATTTGTCCAACCCTAATAAACATATAGTTTCAAAATTACTCAAACCACTAGAAAACACAACTAGATTACCATGTTTACACGCAGTTCTTAGCCTCATAGTGTTCAATCTGAACACCATTTTCCAGAGTTCCTTGAGTCCACTCCTTTTTTCACTACTCCCTTCAGTGAGGTTGTGACATGCATTTGTAATACAGTTAAATTCACTTATCTCAACCTGCATTTTATACTTGGATCTCATATATCCCAATGTCTTGATTGATTTTTGCTTGTTTGTTTGGTTTTGAGACAGGGTCTCACTATGTAGTTCAGTTCTTGAACTAACTGTATAGCCTAGGGTGGCATTGAAGTCATGGTGATCCTCCCTCAGCCTCCTGAGTACTGGGATTATCGGCATATGCCAACACACCTAGATTTTTTTTAAAGTCTGTCCACAGTAAAAGTTATATTTCAGCCGGGCACAGTGGTACACACTTGCAATCCCAGCATTTGGAAGGCTGAGGCAAGAGGATTGCTGTGAGTTCTAACCCAGCCTGGACTACATAGCAAGACCCTGTCTCAAAAGGAAAAAGGTTATATTTTAACTAATTGGATCAGATCTTCTTACTGGCCTCAGAACCTTACAGAATAGTGCCATTATCCTAAAATAGTTCTCCATACAACCACTCTTTCTTCCCCTAACCCTTGACAGCTATGGATCTGTTTCCCATCCTTAGTTTTGCCTTTTCATATAACATGGATGGAATCATACAACACAGTATGTAGCCTTTTCAGTGTAACTTCTTTCACTTAGCCAATTCATTTAAGAATTTATTCATCATGTACCGATCAGTGGCTCATTTCCTTTTCTTTTTTCTTTTTTTTTTGTTTTTTGAGGCAGGGTCTCCCTTTGTAGTTTAGGCTGGCCCTGAACTCACTATGCAGCTGAGGCTGGCCTCAAACTTGTGATCCTCCTGCCTCACCCTCCCCAGAGCTGGGATTACAGGCATGTGCCACCACACTCAGCTGAATCATTTCTTCTTATTGCCAGGTAGTATTCCATTATATGAATATACTTCAATTTATTCTTTCACTTGGTTAGCAAAGAGCATCTTGGTTTCCAATTTTGGAAATACAAAGTTTCTGTAGACTATCATATACCGGTTTTTGTGTGAACATAAGGTTTTCACTTGAATAAAGATTAGTGAGTAAAAATTATTGCTGTTTTAAACCCCTAATTTTGAGGTAATTTGTTATGGAGATGTAAATAGCTAAAACATTTTTTCCTGAACCATCTGAGAATAAGTTGTAAGTATTTTTTTGTTTATCAGTACTTCAAGTCTTATGTCCTAAAATATCCTCCTATATAACCACAGAAAAATAATCAAAATTAAAATCTAATTTGCAACCTTTACAAATTTTACCAATTGTCCTAATGCCACTTATACCAGGAGAAAATTCCTAGGTCACTCATTTTTGGGTGGCTTTATCACTTTATTTCCTTTAATCTGGAAAGATTCATTCATTAGTCATTGTCTTTTATGACACTGACATTTTAGTCAGTGAGGATAAACAGTTATTTTGTATAATGCCCTGTGATTTCTATTCATTTACTGTTTTCCTACTACTGGATTCAGAAATATGAATTTTTGGCAGAAATACTATTTTTTTTTTTGGTACCGGGGATCGAACTCAGGTCCTTGTGCTTGTGCAGCAGGTGGTGAAACCACTGAGCTAAATCCCTGGCCCCAGAAATACTATTTTAATCAGAAAAAATTATGCCAACAAATACTGTAATGTTATTAGTGATGTCGATTAACATGCTATCTACCACATTTGAGAAATGTACAGTAGCTATTTCCCCTTTTGTTAACAAATATCTTGTAGGCCAATACATTGAAATTACACAAGTATCCCTTACATTTCCAGTAGTTTTAGCATTTATTATTCATGTTTGACTCTATTATTTCTATGTGGATTATCAAATTGTGTTTTTTCTACATTTTTTTGGTTCGCATCCTATTTAAGGAAGATCTTTCCCTTCCCATTATGGTTTTGGGTTTTTTGTTTGCTTTTTGTTTGTTTGTTTGTACCAAGGAAAAGAACTCAGGGTCTTGTGCTTGTGAGGCAGGCGTGATGCCACTGAGCTAAATCCCCAGCCCCCCATTATGTATTTATTCATTTATATCAGTATGAATAATATATATATTGAGTTAAATTTTGGTAGTATTGGGTTGTGAAGGTAGATCAGTAGTACAGTGCCTACCATATATGAGGCCCCAAGTTTAATCTTCCGCACCTCCAGAAAAGAAAATTGGTAATATATATCAAGCATAGGTTTTTCTTTTTTCTTCTCATTTTCTTTGTCCTCCCTCCCTTTCTTTAGCATCAGTGGGCATTTATTTGCTTCAAAGAGATGCTTAAAGAACTAGAGCTGTGATGGCAAACTTTTTAGAAATGAGTGGCCAAACTTCAAACCCAAACCCACTTATTTATTGCAAAGTGCCAACACTGCAGTTAGACATGAATACTGGGGTTTTTAGAAAAAACAACTCAGACCTTAACATCTTTTGTCTTAAAAGAAAAACACAAAAACAGAGCTTTTGGCTGTTCCACTGCTCCTAGCCCAGAGGAAGGGGCTTCCAGGCCACCGTTCCATCACTCCCAGTGCAGAGGAGGTGAGCCATGCGGGCGCCAAGAGCACCCCCCACCATCAAAATGAGAAGACACATAAACACATCTCAAAACCAGACTTCCAGATCACCTACAGCAACCGCAAAGGCAAACGAGATGGAACACTCTGATACTCAACCACCTGGACTCCCTAAACTGGCAACAAAAGAGGACCTGGAAAAAATGAAATCAGAAATAATTTCTCAGATAACAGCACAGATTGTGCTCATAGTGCAAGACATGATTAATAAATCTAGAGAGGAGCTGAGGAACATGATGGAATCCCAACATAGGACACAAATGGAATC
>NW_004624905.1:2006623-2089990 GCF_000247695.1 Heterocephalus glaber
TGGAATTAATACGAGAAAATGAAAAAATGGAACCAAAGTCTTTGTAAATAGGGAGGGATGGAGGGGTTTAAGGGAGGGCAGGGGGAGGGGAAAAATAAGAACCTGAGAGATTATGCAAAGGTGCAAATTTCCAATGATGAATGTCATTATATTGTATACCTAAATTGTACCAATAAAATGTAAAAACCCAGAGCTTTCAATGATACAAACAGCATTTTACTGAAAGCCAAATGCTTGCATTATGTGTGCTTTTGCACAATTAACGTGATCTTTGCTATTGTGTGCATGCTGATAATTTGTCAAACCTGGGCTCATACTTTGTTAGAGAGCAACACATGCAGCTTTCAGGTCATCTGTTAGTCTCTTTCTTGTATCAGATTTCATATAATTCAAAGCTGTAAACAGCTGCTCATAAGTGTAAGATGATCCAAAAAAAAGAAAAAAAAGAAAAGCAATCCCATGTACTTTCATTGACTTAAAATTATTTGGCAGAGAATTCCATACTTTAAGGATTTCATTTTCAGAACTACCAACTGTGCTGTCCTTTGTCATCCCTTTACAGTCTATCTTCTCAAGTACTGCACGCAGATTATAAAATTTATTTTTCCAGATAGAGCTCTCTTGAGATTCCAATAGCTCTATTTCCAGATTTCCAAAATCTAACCAGGAAAGATCAAGTTCTTCAAATTTGGCTTTATCTGGAGAAGAAAACACAGGGTTGTCTCCATCTTATAGATCTGTACAAATCTATCACTAAAGTTCTCCTTTGCAGCTGCTACAGTGCTAGAAAATTCCATGTAGATTTCCTGATGGCTTGTAGGATTGCCTGCAAATGTTGTAGAATTTTCTAGATGCATTTTTATATTTGGAAAATATTTTAGCTGTCCACTTTCAAGATCTGGAGCAACTTAGCTCACATACCATCAGAGAGGGCTCTTTGTGTCCACTGTAGCATGCGTGTCATAGGTTTGCCACCACTGAACTAAAGCAGGCGATCAAGGAAACTCATTTCTCTCTTTTTTTTTTTTTTTTTTGGTTTGGCTTTTTTGGGACAGGGTGTTGCTCTGCATTTCAGGTTGGCTTTGCACTCATGGCAATCCTCTTGCCTCAGCCTCCCAAGCACTGGGATTATAGGCTTCTGCCACCAAGCCTGGCTCCAGATTTCTAAACAGATTTTTTTACATGTGTGGTATCAACTATACCATATCATGTATCCTAAAGATTAAGTTTAAAAATTACTATTGATTTATCTAGTATAAATTACCAAAAAGAGAGAAGAAAAGAAAACTGGTTAAAATGTATATTAATTTAATAACAAGGGCCGGCTGCAGTGGCACCCCAGCATTGTGGGAGGCTGAGGCTGAAGGATCCTGAGTTTGAGCTCAGCCTGGGCAAGTTGGCAACTTAGTGAAACCCTATCTCAAAATAGGAAAATAAAAGGCTCTTGAGTCCAATCCCCAATACCAGGAAAAATAACTGAAGAGTTTTAAATTCATTTATATATGACTTCCATTATGTATGAGTTTATCTCTGCTTGTATGGATTTATCTCTGCTTTTATCTATTCCATTGCATTTTTTTTTCTTTTTTCTCTCACTGAGGTTTTTGGGATTTTTTTTGCTTTTGTTTTTTTCAGTGTGGGCTTCCTAGATACTAGTAGGCAAGTGCTGCACTACTAAGCTGCATACCAGCCCTTTTTCAGTTTTAATTTCATTTTGAGAGTGTCACTAATTTGCCCAAACTTACTCAGTACTTGTGATCCCCCTGCCTCAACCTCTCAAGTATCTGGGATCACAGGTGTGTGCCGCTGCACCCGGCTTTCTGTAATCCCATCTTTTCTGTTAGTTTGTTAGTTATACCTTTTAATTCCATACTTTTATGTTGACTCAGCTATTTTATTGTGCATAACTAGCCCAGGCTAGTTTTAAACTCAGAGCAACCTCCTGCCTCAACCTCCCGAATGCTGGGAATTATAGGTGTGTGCCACCACACTGGTTTAAAATCATGCTTACATACCTGAACCACATACTTTAGAATTTCCTTTAGTAAAAAGCTACTTGTAAACTCTAATTTTCTTTTTTTGCTGTTATTGTTGTAAACTCTAATTTTCTTGTCTGGGTTTTTTTTCTTTTAAATTTTACTTTCTTTCTTAAAAGATACTATTCTTTGGAGACTCATTGAAGAGTCAGTTTTAGTCTAGTTTTATTTTTTTATAGGTGATCTGGTCTCTGTTTTTAATATCTTTTTGTGTCTGATGCAATTTTACTATGATTGAAATTTCCCTATGTGTGGATTTTTTTTTTTAAGACAGTGTCTTGTGATTAGTTCAGGCTGGTCTTGAATTCACTATATAGTCCAGGCTGGCCTCAAACTCACAGTGATCCTCTGGCCTCAGCCTCCTGAGTGCTGGAATTACAGGTATGCACCACACTTGGCTGGAAATATTTTTATTTATCTGGCTTGGGAGATTTTGGACTGACATGCTAGATTCATTAATAGTAACATTTATTAATATTTTATCTATTCTCTTTTAAAATGTTGAATCTTGTCTGCTTCTAGAACAGCATTAAAAGTTTATAACTCACTTTATCATCTACTAATATTTTGTTGTCTTTCTCACTGTCTTTAGATACTTTTCTAGTTCACCAATTATGTTTTTTATATATTATACATTTAATCATTCCGATGATTTTTTTTTTTTTTTTTTTTGGAGCCAGGGATCAAACTCAGGACCTTGAGCTTGCCAGGTAGGCGCTGGTGTCACTGAGCTATACCTCCAGCCCATCCTTCCATTGAGTTTTAAATTTTAATTATTTTATTGAACTAAACATTCATTTGTGCTTCATTTTATATTGTCACTTATTCTTTGCTCATTATTTCCAATCTCCTTTAAACATATTCAACATGACTGTTTGTACTGTGTCTGAAAAATTCAATATCTGAATTCTACCTGTATGTCTGATTCTAGTATTTATTGTATCGCTTTTACTTATGGTGCCTGGTTTCTTTGTGTTTGTGATTTTTAATGTTGATGGTCTCATGTTCCTTAAAACTCTTTGTGGAAATTGAGGCATGGATTAAAGTTGTTGTCATTCAAAGAGGATTTTTTACCTCTGCTACTTACTTGGCATACAAGTGACCTAGGGCCACTTTACAATATATTCTCTGGTTGAGGTTTGGTAGGAGCTTTTTTTATTTTAGCTAATATTCAGATTACAAATTCATATAAGTGCTAGTTTGTAGTTTTGAATTTTTAGCAGAGATCCCCCCCCCCAGTCCAATGTAAAGGTCAAAATAAGCATGTTTCCTTGCTGTCCCCTTCTGTGTGGAAGGTTTATGTCATGCTCATACTTAGCGTGATAATATTGCCTCTAGGGACCCAACTTATGATAATGGTGTTTTTTTGTTTGTTTGTTTTGGTTTGGTTTTTGGTTTTTTGAGATAGGGTTTCCCTCTGTAATGCATTTTGGCCTTGAACTCACTGTGTAGCCCAGGCTGGCCTCAAATTCTCAATGATCCTCTTGCCTCTGCTTCCCAAGTGCTGGGATTGTAAACATCCAAAGCCACACCCAGTTTAAAGGTGATTTTTCAAATCAATAATAAAGTGATAGAAAATTTAATAAACAGTTGTGTGATAACTAGAAACCATATATATATGTATTTGTATACACACACACACACACATATATACACACATACACAAATACAGTAAACATTTGAAGCTAGAAAGGAAAATCAAGGGAAGATTGTAGATATGTTCTTTATATTTTTGTCCCCTTGGAGCAGCTTAACAGTTTGGTGACAGTTGTGGCAAAAATTTGATGGCTACTAGAGTCTTCAGGAAAAGTTCCCCTATGAGATTGAAGGTTTGATTTTTATGGAGACAAACAGGTGATATCCAGTAACAATCCTTTATTTTGCTCATGGACTTGTTATTTGGGCAGGGCTTAAAAGGGAGACACATTTGTGCCCTCCATTTCATTGGCTGGAGCTGTTTGCCTGGAGCCTGCAGAACCTGCTGTGCAGATCATGACTGGCAACACCTGTAGGCTGGGATGGCAGCTGAGGATGAGCCTTGAGCTTCAGTTTCTGGCAGTGTGGACTTCGTGATGGCCTACCAGGTTCTTTACAGCAGCATGATGCCTGGGTTTCAAGATCAGGTGTCCTAAGACAATCATATGGATGCTGCATTGCTAGTTATGACCTGGCCTCATAGTATTATTTGTACTGTAATCACATTCCTGCCCATTGCCAAGGGGAGGAGACATGGATCTCATTTCTAAATGAAATAATATCAAAGTCACACTGTAAAAAAACAGCCTGTGAGATGGGAGATAATGTTTTTACTATTTAGGAACAGTTTTCCTGTTTAAGGAAAATATATTCTGTCATCAGGAGATGAGCTTGTTGTAATCTGCCTCTTTAATGTGACATGGAACAAAATCTATTAAGACCTGCATACCTGGGAAGGACCCGGGAAACTGCAGCTACCTAATTTTTTCACAGTGGTTTGGGAGTTTTTCCATTAAGGGAAAGCCACAACATGCCCATGCCCACATCTATCTGGAAGCCACCATTGGTAGGGACTCATCACAACTATCACAACAGACACCTGCCTCCCTGTACCCCTCACTGTTCTCCAGCTCAGGCATGTGTGGGCTTCTCCTCTCTGGCCAGTGTGCATGGCCTCCTTGAACAGAGGCATGCATTCCCCAGCTAGAGCCCAGGTGGACAAGCATACAGCCTCAGGCTAGCTACCCAAGTTTCCTCAGAAGCCTCTCAGCAACCAGTGGCCCTTCTTGGTCAAACTATCATTTAGGATAATAAGCTCACAGGAAAACCACTGGTCATGAGAGGAGATGAACTTTTAAGACATATGAGGAAGTGACTTCTGATAAAAATAAGTTAAAGCATGAAATAGAAGGACTTCCGTTTTCCTGTTCCTTCTCCAAATTCCATTGAAATTGCAAAGAAATTGAAAAATAGATTCAAAACAACTCACCTAAAAGGGTGCTTCCAGCAAGCAAACAACATAATAAGGATTTTTTTACAAAATGCAAAACAGAATTGAGAGAAAAACCTAGCATGGTGGAAGGTCATAAAGCCACTAAAGGGAACAGAGCACTCAGTCTGTTAACTAAACAGATAAGTAAACTGAGCCACAGCCTTAAGACCCCAGAAGCTCCTGGAGTTGCTCCCTTGTCTGAGTACAGATGAAAGCCAAGGGTAATTTTCTAAAATAGTTACCACAGAATGGTGGTGTGCTGAAGGAAGCCAGGCTCAAGGGAGTCTGTTGTGCACATCTCTTCCCATCTCCTCTATTCAATAATGTTATATTGGTAGCTTGAAATTGGCTGGGGTAGGAGAGTTTACATGGCATAGAACTTAAGAAATGCAGCACATTAGGACCTGCCCATCCATCCCTAAATTGGTTGTTAAATATTTACCAGCATACCACAGCTCCAGAATAAGCTAAGGTTAAGGAGAAAGGACACTGACCTGGAGGGTTACGGAAACTATGCTAAGAAGAGAAGTTACCTACATGGTCTGCCTGTTCCTACTGAATCCCAGGAGGCAGAATCTGTAATCAAAACTTGCACTCATCACCAGTAAACAGTTTTCATTTGAAATGAGGAAATGAACCTACAAATAGGTCCAGAAACCTAAGACTCAACATTCTGGAGGGACCAACAGAACGAAAAAGAAAATCAAATTCAATGATCACTCTAAAACAATAGTTATTAGAGACAGATGAAAATTTTAAACACAGTATCCTCAGAGTTCCTTAAAGCATATCACAACCAAATAAGAGTGAGATGCTATGAAATGTTCAGATTTCATGAGAGTTTTAAAAATATAATTGCTAGCTGGGCATGGTGGCACATGCCTGTAATCCCAGCACTTGGGAGGCTGAGGCAGGAGGATCACCACAAGTTCAAGGCCAGGCTGGGCTACATAGTGAGTTCAAGGCCAGCCTAAACTATATAGTGAGACCATGTCTCAAAAAACCAAAAAAGATATATATATCTCCAATAGTTGGACTGAATATGCAGTCAATAAGTTGGAAAATTGAATTATAAAATAGTGGGGGAGAGAGAGGACAGAAGAAAAGAGAAAAGGAAGAAAGGGAAAAAACATAGTTATGTTAAGAAATAAAGAGACATGAGGAGAGCTAGGAGTGTAGCTCAGTAATAGGTGCTTTTCTAGCATGCATGAGGTCCCGTGATCAGTCCCCACCAAGTGACAGAGAGATATAGAGGAAAATTATAAAGGCATAGGATTATGAGAATAATAAAAAGGGATGAGATTATCAAAGAAATAAGAAAAAATATTTCCTAGAACTTAAGAAGATATTAAAACCATCTATTAAATGCCAGACAAATTATAATCCAAAATTATCTTCTGAAGGCACCCGGTATTAATATGATAAAGAAAAGTTAGATCTTTTCTGCTTCTCCTTTTAAAAAACCCAAAAGTAACAAGAAGAATGAGAAATAATAACATCAGTTCCATATTGGATGACAACTGCAGCAGAGGCCTGAGCTAGGGGCTGCAGATCTGAGGAGAAGCCTACTACTGAACCCATGACTCCTTCTACTGAACCCAAGACTCTAATTAAAGCACAGATAACAAAATCAACAATATCTTTTTTTATAGTAGTAGAATGAGGTTTTGGTGATAGGGAATTTCCAGGCACAGTTTGGTACTGAGAAAAAGCTGAGGAAGTAGACTTGAGCAAGAATTATCATGGACTAATCATGTTTTTCAGGAAGTGATCTGCTACTGAGGAAAGAGAGGAAGAAGACTGCATTTTGACACCTCTGGTGTTGACCTCAAGTAAGCTGCAGAGACAGAAAACCTAAAGGAACTGATTCACACACTGAAATGATGTTATGAGAAGAATTTTGGGTGATCATCTATACCAGTGATGGTGAACCTTTTAGAGCTTTCAATGATACGAATACAGCTGAGGCACACATGCCATACATTTGCCACCACTCATCTGTACAATTCTGGCTTCTCTAGAAAATACATAAGATTTCACCTTATTTAAAATTAGCTTTAAAAAGCAAAGGGCTGGGCACAGTGGCACATACCTGTAATCCAGCTACTCAGAAGCTGAAATAGGAGGAATTCAAGCCTAGCCAATTAGCAAGCTCCAATCTCAAAAATTTTTTAAAAAGGGCTGGAAAGACAGCTCAAAGCACTTGCCACCCATGCAACACACTAGGTTCAATCCCCAGTACTGCCATAATAATAATAATGATATATAGCATAGGGAAAAAGAGGGGGAAAAATTCTTTTGTGGGAATGGGACAACCAAAACTCTCAAATGCAGCAAATAAAATTTGAAACCAAACAAACTGTTATGAATTAATTAAAAAAATTGTCTGTATAAAATTCAATTCCATAAAACAAGAACACAAAATAGAAATATGAGAGTTCAGGAAAAATAAAAACATGAAGATGGCCATATGTGGTGGTACATGCTTGCAATACCAGCAACTTGGGAGGCTGAGGCAAGAGGATCACAAGTTCAAGGCCAGGCTGGGCAACTTAGCAAGATTCTGTCTCAAAATAAAAAATAAAGAACTGAAGGTGTAGCTCAGTTGTAGAATGCTTCCTCAGTATATATGAGGCCCTATTTTCAAGTCTCAATACTGGAAAAAACAAAAGGAAAAACAATTCAGTCTAGCTTCAGATTTCACAAATATTTACTGCTAGGTAGCAATAGAATGATCCTACAAGATTAAAAAAATTAAAATATTACACAATAATTGTACAGAATTAACACTAGTTAAATTGTCATTGAAGTAACAAGTAAACAGAAAAATATTTCATTTTGTTTTTTGTTTTTATTTCACATGTGCCAGTACCTTTGTGGTGATGTTTATTTTTTTCCACCAAAGCATTCAATTCATTTTGGTACATTGGTTATAGTCTTATCCTTCAACCCAGTTTCTATTACCATTTTTTAACATCTGGGAAAAATAATTTGAATTATTTTCTTCCTTTTTAATGTTGAAATTGATTAATTGAGCTGGGTGTGGGGGTGCACTCCTGTAATCCCAGCACTCGGGAGGCTCAGGCAGGAGGACAATGCAAGTTCAAAGCCAGCTTGGGCTACATAGTGAGTCAAGGTCAGCCTGAACTACATAGCCTGTCTCCAGAAAAAAAAAAAAAAGTTTCTTTATATTTATCTATTCCTAGGCTAGGTAGTACTTTCACATAGAACAAAATTCAAAAGCCAATCTCTTTTCCACTAATGTCACTTAGTTCCCCTTTCCAAAGGATAACTGTTACCAGTTTGTTTCATATCCTTTCTTCTAGAGTTTTTACATATATGTGTATATATTTATTTATTCAAGTAAATACATATGTACTATATACAGATTATCCATGTTTAGTGTATGTATAAAATGTTTATGTATATCAAATATACATAGATTTCTTTTTATGCAAATGGTAATATATTGTGCATTCTGTTCTATGCCTTGCCTTTTCCTACTTACAATATCAACATATCTTGAATCCAGTGGTATGCTGATAAGTTTTAACAACCAGCTATCTTGCCTTTTTTGTTTGTTTGTTCTATTTTTGTTTTGTTTTTGTTGAGATAGGGTCTGACTATGTAGCTCAGGTTGACCTTGAATTCATTATGTAGCCCAGACTGGCCTTGAACTCACTTCAGTCCTCTTGCCTTAGCCTCCTGGGTGCTGGGATTACAGGTGTGTGCCACCATGCCCAGCTATCTTGCCCCTTTGTAGCCTGTATTCCACATAAACAGCTGGAAATGGTCCTTCTCAAGTCGATCATGACAGTGCTTGGCTGAAAGCCCTTTCCTGACTTCTCACCTGAAGTGTTCTGTAAGGCCCCTGGTAGCTTAGCCCCAAGTCTATTCTTTTACCTCACTTCCTACAACACTTACCCAATCATTTTGCTCAAGCTACCCAACCTGTTCTCCTTTGTGTTTGCTTTTCCTTCTGTCTGGTAGGTTGTTCTTCTACTACTCCAAGATTCTCTACTTTGCCTCATTCTCTTCCTTAGATAGGCCTATACTGAATAGTTTCTCCGAAACAGCAACCCCCATCATTCCCTGTTCTTAAAATAGTAATAGCTTGCAGTTACTGTGTTTGCTATATACCAGGCACTGAGGACAGTACTTTATATATTTTACCTCATTTAATCCTTACTTAAAATCTTTTTTATATTAATATATTTTTGTCACATATAATTATGACATTCATCATAGGGAATTTGTACCTGTACAAAATACATCTTCATTCTTTTTTCCCTATTCCCCTCCCCTCCTTTCAACCCTTCTCCTCCTGACATACTAAAACTTTGTTTCCATTTTTTTCCTTCATATATCTTTTTTTAAAAATCCCTTTTCCCTTCCTTTCCTTCCTCTCTCCCTCGTTTGTTCCCCTTCTCATTTGAACATGTTTTTCCTATTTTGCAATATCTAGCCTACATTTTCCTCCTCATTTACCCTTTGAGTGTCTCATACAAGAGAAACAATGTAATATTTAAACTTGTGTGTCTATTTCACTTAAAATTATGGTCTCAAGATGCATCCATTCACCTAAAAATGTCTCAAGTTTATCCTCCTTTATAGTAGAATAGTACTCTGTTGTATATAAATACCACATCTTCTTTACCCATTCATCTGCTGATGGGCATTTGGGCTGTTTCCCAGATTTAGCTATTACAAATTGTGCGCTACAAACACGGGTATGCATATAACAATGTAGTATGATGCTTTTAATTCTTTTGGGAAGATACCTAGGAGGGGAATAGCTGGGTCAAATGAAACCTCTAGTTTTAGTTTTTTGAGGAATCTCCATACTGACTTTCACATTGGTTGTACCAATTTACACTCCCATCAGCAAGGGAGAAGGGTTCCTTTTTCCCCACAGCCTCACCAGCATTTTAGGGTCATTTCTCTACCCATTCACTAAACTAAAATTGAAATGGATCAAAGATCTAAATATTAAAACAGAAACACTTAATCTGCTGAAAGATAAAATAGGTAAAACTCTTGAAGACATAGGTCTAGGCAAAGACTTTATGAACTAAACCCTGATTGCATAGGAAATATTACAAACTGGGATCACATCTAATTAAAAAGCTTTTGCATAGCAAAAGAAACCACCAACAGAGTGAAGAGACAGCCCACAGAATGGGAAAAAATTTTTGCCAGCTATCCCTCAGACAAAGGACTAATATCTAGAATATATTAAAAAAAATTTTAAAAAGGCCTCCCAAATTTAAAGACCCAACCCCAAAATGGGTATCTGAAATGAACAGACACTTCTCAAATGAAGAAGTACAAATGGCCAATAAATACTGTATATGAAAAAAACCTTCAACATCACTGGTCATTTGAGAAATGCAAATTAAAACAATATTGAGATTCCATCTCACTCCTGAGAGGATGGCTGTCATCAAGAAATCAACCAATAACAAATATATAAACTCTTTGAAATAGATACTACTATTATCCTCACTTTACAGATGTGCAAATTGAGTCATATGAAATATGTAATTTCCCCAAGGTTACACAGCTTGTAAGTATCAGAGCCAGGATAAAAACCCAGTTTAATTCCAGAGCTATATTTTTTATGGTTCCTCTGCTATTTTTAAAAATTACTAGTATTTTCTATTTTTTTACTGTGCTGGGGATGGAACCCATAATCTTATGTATACTAGACTGGCGTCTTGTGTATTCTAGGCAGGTATTCTACCACTGAGATATACCCCAGCCCCAAATTAAATTTAATTGACAGAAACTGTGTATTTATCATGTACAACATGTCACTTTGAGATATGTACACATCGTGAAATAACTAAGTGAGGTAATTAACATATACATTTTCTCACCTATTTGTGTGTCTGTGTGTAACAAGAGAACACTTAAAATCTACTCTGTGATTTTCAAGATCTAGTAAGTGATTTTTTTTTTGAGATGCGGTCTTGTTATGTAATGCAGGGTGGCCTTGAACTCACTACATAGCCCAGGCTGGCTTAGAACTCATAGCAATCCTCCTGACTCAGCCTCCAGAGTCTTGGGATTATAGACATGTACCACCATGCCCACCTACTAAGTGATTTTGAAAGCCAGGTGTGGAAGCACACACTTGCAATCCCAACTACTCAGGAGGCTGAGGCAGGAGGATTTCAAGTTCAGGCCAGCCTGGCAGCTTAACCATACCCTGTGTCAAAATAAAAAACCAAAAAGGGCTGGAGATATGGCTCAGCACTTCTTGGGTTCAATCCCTATTACAACAAACAAACAAAAAAATAACAAACATTCCACAATGTTATTAATTATATCACTTTGTTGTACAGTAGATCGCTTCCTCTCAATTATTTTTAAACACAAATTATACTGTCCTTGCCCTGCTTTATATTTTAACATAGACATCACTTATTACTCTCCTATGTGTCTACTCACATATCAGACATTAAATTATATATATACTTGTTTATTTTACTTTTCTTTATTATTCATACTAAGATCTCTGAGAGTAGGACTGACTTATTTTCTTCACTGATGTATATTACAACCTAAAAGAGTACCAGCATACAACAGGGGCTTAAGAAATGTTTATTGAACATATGAATGGACAGTTAGACCTGCAGAGCTATCTATACTTTTAAAATATGGAAACCCATGTATAAACTGAAAAGTAGGAGATAATATGTTTTTGGGGGTTTTTTCCCATTAAGTTTATTGGTACATTTTAGGTATACAATACAGTTACATTCATCATTGGGATCTTGTATCTGTACATGATGTATCTTGGTTCTTATTTTTCCCCTTCCCCTGCCCTCCCTTCACCCCCTCCACCCTTTAATATTTACAAAGACTTTGTTTCCATTTTTTCCTTTTCTCATATTTTTTTCTTTTCCCTTCTTTCCTTTCCCCTACCCCTCCCACTTCCCCTACTCCTTTAGGCCTTTTCTTCCTATTTCATAAATATGTTATGGAATGATAAGAAAGGCAACCAAGTCAAAGAAAATCAACTTGAGTCATGCTGAAAACACCGAATCAGCCCACTGCAGACAGGCAGGCCTGCAGACAGGGTCCTGAGGTCGTGAAGGCAAACTCTTAGCTGCACACCCCACATAAATGAAAAGAAAGTTAACACTTCAACATACAATGGCACAGGATAAACATTTCTATCCCAAAAGGTACAAAGAGGGGGATAAAAAGGAATGGGAACAAAGCAAGACCAAAATCCAGCAAGGATTAATCCAGCGAACATTAAATCCTGTAGTTCCATTGTCCAGTATCCCATGCAATCTGTGGCAAGTTGTGAACTCCAAAGGGCTTGAGTGGCTCCGCCCCCTACAGCACTTCCGGTGGTTGTAGCTACCATGGCTAGTCTCTTTGGCCAGCTTTGCTCATTCCTTGCAGATTTCCTCAATGATCTATGTTCCTGGCTTCTCCCACCTGTTGAAGTTTGCACTATACCTTCAGCTTCACACTCAGTTTCACACACTGGCCTCCGAGGTCTTCTTCTGAAATCTGAGGGGAAGCCTATCTCATCCCACCACTCTTACATTCTGCATGCACCTAAAAGCAGCACCAAGTGGTCGATGCCAAAGTCTGCTGCCAGCTGAAGCAGTAGCCAGGCTTCCTTCTCTCTTGGCTGTAGAAATGAGTGCTTGGATTACTGAGCACTAGGAACCAAATCCTGAAGAAGAACTTCCCTAGGCCACTGCCATTCTGGAACATGGTGCTCTGGGGCTTTCTTCTCAAAGCAAAGTCTTTCACATTTGTAATTCTGAGGTTGCAAAAGCCAGAGTCCTGCTGGTTCTTGTGATGTCTTCAGGCTACCTTTTCTATTCTCATTGCTTCTCAGCAATCAAGTTCTCCTCTTCTCCATCTTTGCAGTCTGCAGCTTTACCAGAACTTCCTTTCTGGCAAAACTCACAACATTTTAAATCATTCTGCTGGGCTCTTTGCTCTTGATTCTCAACATAAATCTGATTAAAAGCCCCCAATAGTGGCCATGCCACCACCTCAACATTAGACTGCCTTGAAATTTCTTCTGGCAGATTAATTAGTCTGCTGGCTTTAGTCTCAGTTCCAGGCAAAGTCTCTGGACATGAGCAAAATGCAGACAAATTTTCTGCCAAAGCATGACATACATGATGTGGAGTCCAACAGCCAATGCAGTCCTCATTCCCAGCAGAAACGTTCTAAGATTGGTCTTTATTGGCAGCATTTCTATCAGCATTCTGGTCTTCTGAGCTGACTAGAATCTCCCATCAAGTACAGCTTAAAGCATTCCAGGGCTGTTTCTTCAGGTGGTATCTCCAAACCTTTCCAAATTCTTCCCACTAGCCAATTCCAAAGGCTCCTGAACCACATGGTCAGGTACACTTACAGCAACCTCATTTCTGTATCAAATTTTTTCTTAGTTACTTTTCTCATTGCTGAGATAAAATACCTGACACCCAAAGGTAAAAATGAAAGGTTTACTTCAGCTCAGTTTGTAAAGGTCTCGTTCCATAGTCAGCATGGCAGAGGAGAAACAGTTTATAGTGGGCAGAAGTTATCAAAGCAGCAAGCAGGGAGTAGTAGGCAGCAGCAGGCAGCAGCAAAGAAGCAGCAGAAACACCTTCTTTCTGTCCCTCTATAGTCCATCCAGGCTGTACGGCTATTGACTGAGCCACACACACCCAGGGTGGGGCACCCTTAATCCCAGCATTACACACTTGGGGGACATCTAGATACAAGCCAGAACACCTTTGGAAGGTAATCACATCCAAGTATGGCTAATCCAACCAGAGCATCTCTGTCCAAGCCTAGTTTATTCTTGACAGATGACATGGTATAACAGTCAACATGTGGGTCCTTTGCATTCATGGTGAAATTCCTGTACACCGTCTGGGCCCCATAGAGGAAAGCATCTCCGTCGTTCATGAGGCAGCCGTCAACATGGCCAGCGAAATTGAGGTGAGCACACAAGGCCTCAGCTTCCCCTGCTGCTTGCACCCAGGGCACGCCTAAGCACTCCAGCATTTCAAGGCACTCTCGTAAGACCAACTTAAAACATGACCTTCCTATTCTCTGAGACCATATTTTCCCAGAAGGCCCGTACCACATCTGATTCCTCTTGCTCGTGACACCAGCTTTCAGCTTGCAGGTTCCCCCTCCATAACAAACACCAATCTTATATCCATTTGCATTAAATGGGAGACACGAAAAAATAAGTTCCTGAGGTGGGGCTTCATAACAGTCCCCACCATTTTTCTAACAGACTGCGCCTCACACACCCAGACACTCAGGTCAACTGCAATGGTTTTCCCACTACGACTCCGTAGGTGGACGTGTTGCTTCAGAGGCTCCAAAATTTTCCACAAGTCATTCACTCCCATTCTGACGATTATCGGACGCCGCTTCCTCCTTGGTCTCAGAGAAGCCCTGCTGCCCCTCACCAGGGGGCCCCAAGCCCGACTGCCCAGCCCCTGAGCTCCCAGCAGAAGGAAACCCTCGGTCCTCCTTTCCTCGCGCCAGGAGATATGTTTTTAAGAGTGAAGAATCTTACCCCTTTCCCATAACATTACCACCAACACACACATAAACCTGTAAGGAAAAGAAAAGAGAGAGAGAAAAAACCCAGAAAGATATTATAGACAATAAGGAGTATGTAGCTTTTCTGTGACAAGATATAAACTGCTCAATCTAAAGGCTGTAGCAATCTACAGATATGGAGGGGAAAAGGAATATAAGCAGAATTATATATAAAGTAATGGCTCAATAACTTTCTTCCTTTGGAAAACATGTATTTTAAGACATCTTCGAATAAAGAAAAGAAGTGAGTTTAGCTGGCATGTGGGACGTGGGAAGAGAAAAATATCACACATCTTCTGGACCTAAGTAGAAAAAAAAAACTAGTTGGTGACAGTTCTTGAAACACTATAAAGAAAAAAATATATATATAAAGGCAGACGTCAGCCAATGGATTTTTTTTCTTTTAAAAAATTTTTATTAGTGTATGTTTATAGTACATAATGATTACATTCACCTTGGGGACTTGGTACATGTACATAACACATCATCCAATGGAATTTTAATGCTAGAAAAATGGTTACTTCCTTTCCTCTTGTGTGTGTGTGTGTGTGTGTGGTTCTGGGGATGGAGGCCAGGTATTCAGACACACTAGGCAGGCACTCTACTTCTGAGCTGTGGATTGGTTCCTCTTTCCTTACCTTTGGGTCTAGCTAGGTTGACCCAGAGTACTTCCTTCCTTCAAACAATCAGGATTTAGTGGTCACTCTTAAAGATTTTGATAGAGGAGACTATACCCACGTCTATAGGTTGGTTTTGTTTCCTTACGCCTAGAAAAAAAACACAAAAACTTGTTTTCAATACAATGACCAGATGTCCTGCTTAAGGTGGGTCACCCTTAGATTTTGACTAGAATCTGAGTTTTTGAACAGTTAAACTTCTTGCATGTTTCAGGACATACAGGAGAAGAAAACCTTTTGAAACAGTAAATTATAAATAAATTTCCTAGATATTTTTACGGGATCCTTATTAACATTCATATCCAAGTAAAACCTCCATGTTAGGGAGAACCAGGGAAAGGGAGGGACTTCTTTATAGAAAGAATGTGGAAATCGTTGGATACCAGACTCATTCATTTATTAAACAAAAACCTCTAAAACTATAAATTAAAGCTCTGGGTAGATGAGTTTACCTTTAACCCTTGGCTCTTTTCCTTCTTTTGCCTGTTTTATGGCTGAGGCCTCACTTCTCCCCTAACACTTTGCTCAGGTCTCTTTGACCTCCTTGCTTGTTGTATGAACTTGGGTAGCTCATCTAAGCACCTAGAACATGTTCTCTCACTTGTCAAACTGGAATAAAACTAATGACCTCACACGGCTGATCTGAGGATGCAATGATGTAACATGTGAAGGATGCTTTTAATGTGTAGAACTAAAATAACACACAAAGTTCTTACTTTTTCTAACGGATCAAGACCCTATTCTAGCTGGGCATAGTGGTCATGTGCACGGCTACAATCCCAACACTCAGGAGGCTGAGGTAGAAGGATCTCTAGAGTTTGAGGCCAGCCTAAACTACACAGCGAGACCGTCTCAAAAAAACCACCCCCTCCAAAATAAACAACAAAGTCCTATTAGACTTATTAGCAAGAAATCTAGAAACACTCTCTTGAAGCTTTACATTAATTCTGAATCCTGTGTTTCCTCTCCTCAAGGGCAGCATTTCTACAATTTTCCTACTCCACTCCCTCAGCTCAGCCCCTCTGGTGCACAAGCATGCCTTATTAGGTCTCATCCTAACGCCCCTCCCCTTTTACTGCTTGCTCTCTTTAACACTGCTTGTTCTACTCCCCTTCAGGGGAACACTTCTTGAGGGAGTTGTCTGCTCTTGATGTTTTACTTCTTCTCTTCAACCCTCTTCAATCTGATTTATATCTCTACTACATCAAAGAATCAACCCTTGCCAAGGCTGCCTCCATCAGGCTAAATCCAATAGCCATTTCTCAGTATTTGATGTCTATCCAGGAAATGTTTTTGGGTGACTTTTTTTTTTTTTTTTTGGTACCGGGGATCAAACTCTGGACCTTGTGCTTGTGAGGCAGGTGGCTGACCCACTGAGCTAAATCCCAGGACCCAGGAAACTTTTTTTTTTTTTTTTGGTACTGGGGATCAAACTTGGGTCCTTGTGCTTGTGAGGCAAGCAGCAGAACCACTGAGCTAAATCCCCAGCCCTGGGAAAAGTTTTTATTCTTGCCTTCAAGGTTATCTTATTTTGGAGTGTCTTCTACTTACATCAATCTCCATTGCAGGCTCACTCTCTTCTAACCTCTAAACACAGGAGCCCCATAGCCCGTCTCATCTTTCCTTTTCCTCTTCCTCCCCTCTCTTTCTTTTCCTCCTCACTCACCTCTCTGTCTCTTTTCCAAGCTGAGAAATGAACCCAAGGCTTTGTGCAGGCTAAGCCCATGGTCCACACTGAGGATACTCTCAGCACTCCTCCTCTCTTCTTATCTGAACTCATCAGGTCTCTTCTGAATATGCTGATAACCCTTCAGTTTACACCTTGAAAGCAACCTCTGTCCTGAGCTCCAGAATTATGTATTCAATTGCCTGGTAGACACCTCCACTAGGACTTCTAATAGGCACCTCAACTTAAATTCAAAACAGATCCATGGAGATTTCTTCTTTCTCCAAACCAGCTCCTCTCCATCTTTTCCATCCGTTAATAGCACTACACACACCTACTTGCTCAGGCACAACTCCTAGGGTAATCTTTGATTTCTTTTTCCCTTCATACCCTAATCCAATTCATTAGTAAGCTCTGTTAGCTTTACCTTCTAAATAAGTCTGGAGCCTGATCACCTCTTAACCACTTTCATTGTTGTCACCTGGTCACGCTGTGATACCTCCGCCCCTTCTTCATGGTACTGGGGATTAAACACAGGACTTTTATACTTAGCTACATCTTTAGCCCTTCATATATAGTTTTTTTTTTCCTTTTGAGACAAAGTCTCTCTAAATTGCCCAGGCTGGGCTCAAACTTGTGATTGTTCTGTCTTAGCCTCCCAGACTGCTGGGGTTACAGGTGTATACTCCCACGCCCAGCTCCTGCATGATTTTCTCAGCAGGACTATTATATCCCTCTTTGGAATAGCCTCCTCAGTATTGTCCCACTACAGTTGTTTTTCACAGAGCAATCAGTGTGATCTTTTAAATCATAAGTTAGACCATACCATTCTGCCCCTAGAAACCCTCCAATGGCTTCTTACTATACTTAGATCATAAACCAGCCTTTCTGCCTGACTCTACTCTCTTCCCTCTATGACCTCCTCTCAGACCTTCTCCTTCTGTGAGAGGAGCAATATTCTTTGTCTTGTTCACCATTATGTCCCCACTGTCTAGTAAAGGGCCTACCTCACAACAGATGTTCAGGAAATATTTGTTAAATAAACAGATATAAGAATAGGTATACTGTGTTGTTGCTGAAATCTGGTGCTACAAGGTATATACAAGGTGCTGGCCCACTGTTGTCTTAGTCTGTTTTCTTTTGCTATAACAAAATACCTGAAACTGCATGCTTTATAAAGAAAAAAAGATTTAAACTCATAGTTCTGGAGGTTCAAGTGCACTGCACAGGCATCTGTGCAGCTCTAGTGAAGACTTCTTGGCAGATGGCATCATAATGGTGGGGGCATGTACAAGAGTGGTAAGCAATGCATAGGAAAAGGGACTCATGGGCAGTGGACTCATAACAATCCATTCCTGCAGGAACTAATGTAGTCCCATGAGACATGCATTAGTCCCTACCAAGGGTGGTGCCTATACGACTTAATTACTTCCACTAGGCTCCACCTCCCACCTCTTAAAGGTTTTATCATCTCAATACCACCGTACTAGACACCAAGTGTCCAACACATGAACCTCTGGGGAGCAAACCGTCTTCAGACCATAGCAACTGGTAGTTCAGATTCTTGCCCACACTTGGTCTTCAAGGATGACCAAGTACTGTATACTTCCTCTGTTCTTGGTTCTGCCACATACACTCCCTCTAGTCTTAGCATATTGCTTGTTGCTTGGGCTCCTGTGGTACAACTCTTAATGCTCTGTTCTTCCAGTTCTTGTAAGTATCCATCTCCTAGGGTACTAGCTGGACCCAGAAGGACTGGGTCAGAAGTTCTTTCAGGGCCGGGGATTTAGCTCAGTGGCACCTTGCCTGCCTCACAAGTGCAAGGTCCTGAGTTTGATCCCTAGCACATACACAAAAAAATTCTTTCAACTCCACTATTCAATGGCCCCCTCACATCACTGCTAAAGGAGGGTACTCTTTGTGAATTCCTGAGTATTGGACAATTTCCTATGTGAGAGAGAGAGAGAAAGAGCGAGAGAGAGAGAGAGAGAGAGAAAGCAAGCACAAGTTGAATTTTTTTGAAGTCATCTTTCTTCTGGAACAGTGATTTATTAACTTATTCATTTAATAAATGTTCATTGGTTGCCAGCTATGTGTCAGGCACTCTTCTGTGCACATTATTGTTAAAACTGTCATTTGTGCTATCATCTTTATCATGAGTCTGTGTTAGATTGTGAATTTCTTAAGAGTAGATATATTCTTTTTATTGTAACAAGTGCTCAATAAATGTCTTCTGCCTAAATAATTGAAAAAAAGAGTTAACGAAAGATGTTGAAGAAGATTAGGCCCCATTACACTTACATTCAAACAAATGCAAAGAACAAGAATTGCTCTTTAAATTGTACAGTTATTACATTAAAAAAATTTTAAATGTTTAATAATTGTTTTAATCTCACCACCCTACATTTCATTTTACATTTTTTCATGTTTGCTTTTTCTTTTTGACTATTTACATGCATATATTTTACAAATATATTTTCCATGTCATCTTCTGCCTTTCCTTTTAACATTAATGACAAATATTTCTTCATATTTTGAATCTGTGGGAATTTCTCTTTTTTTTCTTTCTGAAAAATCTCTTTTTCTGAAAATTTCTCTTTTCTTTCCCTATGGTCACTCGCAGTATAAACCCCTGAAAAACCTGTCAGGTATTTTTGTGCCTCTTCCACAAACAGCATGGGAAGGGAGCCCTTGAAGAAGTGTATCTCATTCTTAAGGAAGGGAGCAGGCTGTCAACGCCTGGACCTAGGAGAGAAGAAAGGTGAGCCTGGTCAGCTGGCCTGAACTGAGGAGTTGTGTGCAGGGCTCCATTGTGCACTATTTTGCAATTTGGTTAGCATATTTCTGCCTCTTGGCCCTCTCCTAGCTGTCTGTCATACAAAGCTTTAGCTTTCACTATGCTGTTATCAAGTGGGGAAATACTTCCAAAATCTGCCTATTCTTCTTTGCCTTTTAATTTCCTCTGCCACTTGTTATTTTTAAGTACAAGGTGAGTATGGAGAAGGACCACTGTACCTGACATAGGATGCTGCCTCTTGAAGAAATCAGCAGGAAATGGGAGCAGTTTACAGAAGCTTCTCTGCCACTCTCATGCTGGGAAGAAGTTAAGTATATCTGCAAAATTATATTGAAGACAAATGAAAAAAATGTGTTTTACTTTATAGCCAACTCTTCTGGAATGGAACTAGTTTTCAATGCAGTTATGAGGAAATGGCCCTTGGGACTAAATGATGATTCATGGGCTTTGAACTGTGAATGCAGAATTGAGCTGTGAACCCAGAACTGGAAATGGAAAATCACACTAAGGAATTGAAAGGTGGAAGTGCTCTGGGTTTCTTGCCTAAGAGACTGTCTCTTAGATATTGGAGACAAGCCACATTTTATAAACCAAAGAATCTAGATTTAGGTTATTTTGTGTAAATTTTCCCTCTCTTATTTGTTACCACTCATTGTTTTAACAGTCCACGAATGCTTTGTGTTGTAACATACATGCTTGGATCAGAGTTTAATGGGGAGCAACTGTAACCCTTGGAAGCTGACATGTTGACAGCAGGTGTAATTAGAGACAGACCCTAAATGGAAGACAAATCTAGTGTTAGGGACACCCTAAAATGAAAGCCCAAATTGTTTAGCCACTTCTAAAAGGTCTCCTATTAGAGCAAATCTTGAATATTTTTTCAATTTTATTTTTATTACAAAAGGTATATTCTTATTCTCAAGCCCAAAATAATTCATTTGGAAATAGTGATGGAAGAAAATTAAATCAAGTAGGACTTAAATTAATGACATCTTCTATAAGCTCTAAGATCTAGCACCAATTAAAGAGCATGCCTAGAAGAATGGAGTTATTGTATACTTAGGGACTCACCCACCTCCACATTTCTGAGGAGCTTAATCATTCATTTATTCAGCGAACATTTACTGAGTGACTATTAGGAAACATGTATTACAGGCAATAAGTTGTACACAGTTTTTAATAACTTCAAAGAATATTTGGATAAATAGGGGCCATGTGTCTATGGCACAGATACTTTAAGGCATATGACTGAGCTACCTACTGAGGGCCTTATGTATCCTCTGCCAGAGTATCTATGCATCCCTGGAATCCTTACTCAAAAGGACAGAAGGTGACTGATATCACCCACATTCTTCTTTATTACACCATCTTTTCTGGAATTTAGTCACCTTAATCACTACTTATGAAGTTCCACAATTTAAACAACAATTTCAACACACGGTGTTTTGGCCCTAATGAACCTTACAAATACTCGAAATACACAGAATCTTTATCTTCACGGTCAATTTATCCCTAATATTTATGGAATCAGAGGTAAGAATACAAAGAGGCCAGTATAACATATAACTCTTGTGAATACTATGCTAGTGTTGTAACCAAAAATTGGAATACTATGAGAAGTAAAAATCTACGCTTGGCATCATTGGGAAACAATACTGTGTAATGCAAACTGAGAGGAAGGATTTGACAAGTGCTGCTCTAATTTTACCTGACCTCCAAAGCAGTGTATTTCCAATTGTACTAGCCATACATTTCACTGCATTTGGAGTCATCTTTTGTTTTGGGGATATAGGGCAAGAAATATTAACTACAGTTTCACTGGGGCCTGAATAGCAATAATAGGAGAGGAAATTTATGGTTATGGGTTGGTGTTCAGCATCAGATCACGAGTGATAGAGGCAGTCATGTATTTTTAAATAAATCTATGTATGTGTGATATGTAAGGTTCTGTGAAGAGTGAGGTCCAGGATAGGGCCCTTTCTTGCCCAGCTGTAAGAATACTGCTTTGTGATACTAGCAATTTAATGTCCAGTGTGTTTGCAGGGTGAACTAGAAGGTGGAATTTTGTTTCTTCAGCATCAAGGATGATCTAGCTGGTCTGATAGCTTAGAGAACTGTAGCATATTCCTCAATTTGACTTGCCTCAAGACATGATGTAAATGTTAAGAAGAATTTTTAAAGAAATAGAAGTTAACATAAAAAATATAGTACAGTAAACTACCATTTCCATCACCCAGCTGTAATATCAGTTTATGGGCCCTGCTGTTTCATCTATAGCCTTATTTTTCCTCTTCACCACCCCTCCCCCAATTACCTTTGCACAAACCCTAGAAGTCTTGCTGTAACATGTATTTAAAATATATTGCATGTATTTCTATGATACATATTTGTAAAAGACATTCTAAAAAGATATAATCACAACACTATCATCCAATTATCCCTTATTCAATATTTTACCGGTTTCTTCTATGGAAAAGGCATTACATGGCTTTTTTTTTTCTTTTGAGAATGAAGAAAGCGTTTTTGTGTTTTTTTTGGTACTAGAAATCGAACTCAGGGCCTCGCATTTACCAGGCAGATGCTGTACCTTTGAGGTACATCTCTGGCCCCAAGAAAGCGTTATTTTATAGTGTTTGTTATGTTTGAAATCAAAAGTTCTGAGGAGGTGTTGTATGTGTGAAATACTTCAAGCTAAACTAAACCTATCTGTGGGGTTTGGCTTCAAGAAGGGCAGTTTGGGGACACAGCTGACCTGGTGACAACGAATCGGAGACCGCCTTGAAAAAAGAAGCACGGGAGGGGATTTAGCGCTCCTAGCAGGCCGAGGCGTGTTGGCACTCGTCTCTTTTTCCACAAGGTACAAGTTGCTAAGAGAACCAAGGGCTCTGCGTACACATCCCGGAAGGCGCGGGGCTGCCGCCGCCCGGGTCGCGTCCCGTCCTGGGCCGGTCCCCGCTGGCTCGGTGTCCGCGGCTCCAGGACTCGCAGACGACATTCTGGGCGTTTCCTCCTTTCCGTCCTCAGAAACTTTTGTTTTGGTTCTGGGTTCCAAGTCAAGGAAAGGCACCCTGTTGACCAAAGGTTTCTCAGTCTCCTCGGCGCGCGCGGGGGGGGCGGGGGGGGCCGGCGGCCAAGTTTCCTCCAGCCCAGTCCGCCCAGACTTGGCTGTGTTGGAGATCCTCGAGGGCCGGGGACAGGAGCCTCGCGAGGAAGAACAAGTGAGCAGGGCCATTCCCTTTGGTCTGTCTTTGTGTCAGTGCCTGTCACTCCGCAAAAGGCGCAGGGAGTTCCTCAGTGACTCTTCAGAGGCTTGAGTCTCCACAGTTCACAAGAGAGTAATCAGCGACGCAGCGCCGGGGCTGCCTTTGGGGCGACCCACACTGAGCAAAACTGGGCGCATGCGCGCGCCAGGGCCTCTTCCCAGTGCTTGTCCAGCGGCAGCGGCCGCTAGGTGGTGCATGCGCCCTGGAGGGCGCGGGCTGATCTCTGAGGCGGCGGGGAAAGGCGGGGGTGCCGTGGGGACCGGGTCCGTGTTTACACAGCGGCGGGCGGGTGCGGACGCGGAACCCGGCGCGACGGCGGCACGATGGTCATGGCGCATTTCGTCGAGAATTTTTGGGTAAGCGCAGGATGTTGGAAGTGGTGTGGGTTTCGGAGTGCGAGGCGTTCGGTGCCTGACCTCGGCCTGGGAGCGCGTCGGGCGGCGGCGGCGGCAGCGGCTCCTCCGACAGGGCGAGCGTCCTCTGACCGCCGCCCGCTGCGTCCTGCCTGGCGGAGGTCGCCGGCCGGCCGGGACTCCGGGTTCGCAGCCTTCCCGGCCGCGGGGGTTGTCAGCGCGGCCCCGCAGCCGAGGCCGGAACGCAGGGACGCCGCCCGCCGCCGGCGCTGGGACAAAGCGCCAGATGGGGCGGGAGTCCGGAGCCGGCCCCACCAGAGGCGCCCGGCGCCGGCGCGGTCCGCGCGGGGCGTGCGCGACGCTGGGACGTGGAGGACGCGGGCCCAGGCGGCGCAGGGCACAGGGCTGTAGGCGCCGGGCTCGCCGCCTTCCCGCGCCCGGGCTCCGCTGCGCGCTCACTTGCCCCCACGTTTTCCACGCGGAATCCCGCGCGGGGCTGGCCTTCCGCTGCCGCGCTTCCTACCGGCCGGCCTTGCCCTCTGCTCGTGGGTCCGCGCCCGGGACTTTGCCTCTAGGCCTGCTCACAAAGCGTATGAAAGTTGAATTTCGTGTAACTGAGCTCTGGGTTTTAAAATTCAGGGCGAATTCCCTTAGCCCTCCTCCCCTTTCCTCATTCTTTCCACACCCCTCCTCTTAGTATTAGTTTCTTCTTTGAGAATGACTTCGTAGGCTCCCTGTGGAATGTTTTTCTGCCATTATTGTTTGTTTTAATGGGAAGTACAGTTCAGCACGTACAGGAAAATAACATGTTTACTAAGGTATGTGGGGCAAATCTCATTTTAACGTTCTGACAGTTGCAAGTACTGCAGTTCCGTTTTAGGATCTAGAAATGTTTTTAAAGGAATAATTTTCCAGTTAGTAAGGAGTGTATCTTAAATTCGTGATTATAAGCACCTCAAGCATGCACTTGCTTAGTAATGAAATCAGTTCATACTAATTTGTCATGAATAGTCCCAATTTTCCGCAAACAACGTGTATGCCAGGCATTAATTTTTTTAACATTTTATTGAGATACAGTTCACATCCCACACAGTATAACCATTATTAAATAATGCACTTTAAAGGTTTCTCAAGTTCAAAGAGTTGTGCAGACATCACCATAATCAATTTTAGAACAATTTCATCATCCCAGAAAGAACCCTATACCCATTAGGATCACTCCCCATTTTTCCTGTGCCCCAGCCCTAAGCAACTAATCTACCATTCTGCCTCTGTAGATTTTTGTCTATTCTGTTTTTACCGTGTAAATGGGACCATCATGGCTGACTTCTTTCACAGTTTTCCAGGTTGAACCCTAAAATAGTGTATATCAGTACTTTGTTTCTTTTTATAGCCAAATAACATTCCACTTTGTATTTTACTTACTCATTCATCAGTAATGGACATTTGGCTTCCTTTTTCATTATTATAATAATGCTGCCGTGAACATTTCTGTACAAGTTGTTGTGTGAACATGTTTTCTTGTTTGCATGTGAAATTGCTGTAAAACTGTTCAACCTCTGAAGGCACTGCCAGACTCTTTTCCAAAGTGGCTGCAGTATTTTGCAATCCCAGCAGTGTTTTAGTGTTGCAGTTTTTTATATGCTTCCCAACATTTCTGTTGTGGTTTATATGTAGATTACCCCCCAAAGCCTCATGAGCTCAGAGATGGGGCTTTTGGGAGGTGACTGGATCATGCATGTGTGATACTGGGTGAGTTTATAGCTAGGTGCCATGTTGAGAGGTGAAGCCTGGTAAGAAGTGGTGGATCACTGTGGGCGTGGCCTGGAAGGGTAGATACACTGTGCAGTATATCCCTCTATTCGATTGATCCCTCCTTCAGCTTCCTGCCTGCCATACTATGGACTGTTTGTCCCCTGCCATGCCCCTCTGCCATGCTGTCCTGTCTTGGAACTGGCTGACTCTGGACTGAAACATCCTCAAACTGTGAGCCAAAATAAATCTCTCTCCTCCTTTACCTTGTGAGTGTTGGGCATTTTGTCCCAGCAGTGAGGAAATAACTAAGACAGCTTGTAATATGTCCTTTTGTTTGAAGACAGAGTTTCACTGTGTAGTTAAGGCTGGCCTTAACTGGTTATGTAGCCTAGGGTTGGCCTTGAACTCCCTGAAATCCTCGTGCCCCACCCTCCTGAGTGTTGGGATTGTAGGTGTATGCCACCACACCTGGCTGTAATCTGTCTTTTTAGTGTGACATTATAATGGGTGGATGTGATATAGCATCTCATTGTGGTTTTGATTGCGTTTCTCTAAGGCTGATGTCGTTGAGCATATTTTCATATATTTATTGTCCATTTTTATATTTTGTTTAGAGAATTGTTTGGATCCATTGCCCATTTTTAAATTGTCTTTAGGCTTGTATGAGGTTTTAAAAATGTGTTCTGCGTACAGTTATTTATCAAATAAATGATTAGGAAATATTCTGTTAGGCTGTCTCATTTTCTTGATAACATCCTTTGAAGTATGTATTTTAATTTCAGTGATGTCTTGGTGAAGTTCAACTTTTTTTTTTATCACTTGTGTGTTGTCATATTTAACAGATTTACTCCTATGTATTCTTATAAGGGTTTTATATTTTCTGCTCATTTCTAGGTTTGTGATCCATTTGAGGTTAATTTTTGTGTGTGGTGCAAAAAGGTGTACAATTTCATTTGTTTGCACGCAGATATCCAGTTGTTCTAACACTATTGATTGAAAAAGCTCTTCTTTCACAGTTGAATTGTTGTGGCACTTTATCAAGTGTAAATTGACCAGAGATGAATGAGTGTGTTTTTGAATTTTCAGTTTTATTACTTTGGCTGTCCTCATGTCACACTACTGCACTGTTCTGATTACTGTAGCTTTCTGTACGGAGTTTGGAATCAGAAAGTGAGTCCTTCAGATTTTTCTTTTTCAAGATTATTTTGATTGTTCTGGGTCTCTTGTCTTTCTATATGAATTTTAGGATTAGCCTGTCAGTTTTAGACGTTTTACAGTTGCAATTTGGAAACATTTTTATGAAGATTGTTTAAAAATTGATGATCTTTCACTGTTTTTTATTGTTGTTGTTGTTTTTTTGTTTGTTTTTTTGAGACAATGTCTTGCTATGTAATTCAGGCTGGCCTTGAACTCACTGTGTAGCCCAGGCTGGCCTCTGACTCAAACTCCTTTGGCTCAGCCTCCTAAGTGCTGGGATTGCACTGTCATGCCTGGCTGTTTTGCATATTTTTGATTACGTAAATGTTTTTAAGTTTGTTCTCTTAATTCCCAATTGTGTCTTAACATTTAAAAGTTATGTTTTATTTTTTAAATTGAGCTTTCGGCATATCTTTGTTGTTTTTGGCTATTTTGAATAATGCTTTTCTGAATATTTTGGATGTATTCTTTGTGCTGTTAATGGAGAAATGGGACTAAACTTGAATATTTGAAATCTAGAGAGAACCCCAGATCTAATTTATGCTTCAGTCTTTGCCTTCATTTCTACTAGTGAACAAATAGTAAAGATCATTTTATTTTATTTTCCAGCTTGAAATTAGGGCTGAAAGTTCTAAATTGGAGTATCAAAAGCTTCAGAGGAGATGGGTGCGGAGGTGCACACCTGCAATCCCAGCACTTTTGGAGGCTGAGGCAGGAGGATCATGAGTTCTAGCCTACGGTGAGCACTTTAGCACTTTAGTGAGACCTTTTGTCAAAAAAGAAAACAAAGCAACCACAATAACAAAACAGTGCTGGAGATGTGGTTGACTGCAAAGGCTGAGGCTAGATTTAATCTCCAGCACCTCTCTTTCCCTCCTCCTTTTCGAGGAGGCTAAATGAGGTAGGAAAGTCTAAGAACTAACTAGCTTCTGAGAATATGATAGTTGTCTGTTTAAAACAACTTGAACAGTTATATAGTTTATGAAATCTATTCTTTAAGAAGAGAATTTACAATATTAATTTTTCTTCCTCTTCCCTAATGTTTAAAGTGGCATTGTCAAAAGGAAATAAAACTCACAGTCCAAAACGTGTTGTACATGATAAATATATACAATTTTTGTCAGTTAAACTCTTTGAAGTGAGGTAATGGCAACATTCAAAGTTTTAGGTTTCTAACCAAACAACCTATTAATTGTCTTCCCCTCACATATATAAAGACAAACCTCTGTATTATGTCATTTTGTTAGAGGAAAATTTGAATCATTGAAACTGTCTTCAAGTTATTTTGAAAGCAGCACATCTTTTTCTTTGTAGATTTTTCTTAATTGAAACTATATACTCAATTGAAAATTGCTCTTCATAATATTATGCTTTGAAGAAAAAAAATGTGTTCAAAATTTCCTATACAGCAGATGTTCTGTTGCTGATAAGGCAGTTGCAATAATGTATAGTGCCATTGATAATCAAGCTGAAAATGCCTTTCTTTTCTGTTAAAATTGAATAGCCAAAATAATTTTGATAGCATTGTCTTTTAGTATGTAAAAATAATTGTTAGCCCTTCAAAAGATTATGTAACCAAAGGGTATTAAGCAGTATTACAGAGAGGAAGTGTCTGTATAAGCTGTGCTTTTTTCGAAAGAAGGGTTGTTAATACTAGTTTACAATATTCTTGAGGTATCTGTACTGACATTATACTATAGTAACTGAGATAGATTTTTTTTTTGGTACCAGGGATCAAACTCAGGTCCTTGTGCTTGCTAGGCAGACGGCTAAATCCCTGACCTGAGATGGCTTTTTAAATATAAACCTAGGTTGTTCAGCATTAAAAACATTAAAGGAATGAATTTCGTAGATAATAATTAAGAGGAAAAAAAGTCAGCACAGCATGCCAGAGTTGAATTCCTTGTACACTTCTTTTTGGGTAGTAATCCCAATCTAAGTAAAATGTGAAGCAATTACCCAGACACCAAGTATTCTTTAGTACATGCCACATTGTAATGAACTGATGTTTTAGTTAAGTTACTTTTCCCAGAGGTTATCTCCAGTCAGCACATCAAAAATTAACACACAACAAATTAATTTGGTTTTTTTTAATCCAGAAATTTTCCTTATTTCTTACTGTTTTAACCTGTACAAAAGTCTCACTTTGATTATTACTTCATAGGTATTGTCATATTTAAAAATAAATTGGAGCATTTTTTTATATATCCAAAATTTGATCTGTCATTACATGAGAAAAATGGGAAGATTAAAATGTTTTTTAAAAATCTGGAATTGGTATTAATAGGATTTCAAAATGTAAAACATGTTTTTGCTTGATTATCGAATTTAAATTTAATAGATGAGGCATTGACATATTTTGGGGATTATCCATATGAAAATTTAAAAATGCATGTCTTTGGAAAATTAATTGAGGTAACCATAGAATCCCAGAATATAGGCTGTTTTATTACTTGAAATTCTTAAATAAAATGGTTTGGCATACATCTTAAGGCTATGATCTCATCAGATCAAATATACTAAAACTATACGTATATGTGTACTTTTTTTTTTTGAGACAAGGTCTAGCTATGTCCAGGCTGTCTTTGAACTAACTATTTAGCCTATGCTGGCCTTGAACTCTCTGTGATCCTCCTGCCTTATCCTACCAAGTACTAGGATCACAGGTGTGCGCCACCATGCCTGGCTTGTATGTGTATTTATACATTAGTCAACAGGTCTATATAAAACATTTTACGTGGTTTAATATTCCAAAAGTAGGAAAAGGAATAGTTTAAAATCTCCTTCTTTTTCTTCTGTCACATTCTCCCTAAAAATAGTCACTTCCCACTTTTATTAGCTGTCCAGAGATACCTATGTATGTACAAGCAAATGAAATACATTAAGTGAAAAATTTTTATTGTATAACTGTTAGCTAGTTAGCCATGCCCAAATTATTTCATTGCAACAAACATGAAAACGCAAACTATAGACTAATCTAACTTGGTTCAGTTAGACTTAAGTTTATATTGTAAAACTAGAGTTTTTTAGATTGCACTAAATTTTATTGTGAGGCCCGTAGAATTTTGGGAAGGGGTGGGTTTGATTTGCATTTTTGCCTAAATCTCAGGAGAAATTTGGAAATGAAAAATTGATAAGTGATTGACTCTGCATAAGCTCAGTTCAGAGGGAGGATTTTAGAACATTAATATCAGAATGGGTAAAGTTTTGATTTTTGAGTTCTTTACTGGCCCTCCATACTAAATCCTAAATGCCCTAATTCTTTCAGAACTACTTAGGCAAAGGATAGGAGAACAGTTCTGTTTTGAATCATTCTGCATATTGTTTAATATAAATCTTTGGACATAGTTTTTCAAGTCATGAGACTATCTCCTAAGATATATCCATCCAGTTATCGCAATTCCAGAACAGTTTACAGAGGCACCCTGAGAAATCCAAATGGAAATATGGTGCTATGGACACTTGAAAAGGAAAGGAATAAGGGATTTGCTTTCAGCTTTTTTAGTGTGGAAAAACTAAAGGATATTAGAATTGGAAGAATTTGATTATTATAATATTCTTGCCCTCACTTAAACATAAATTGGTCAGATGTGGGTAGGAACAGAAATGATATCATAACAACCACTGAGCCCTTAGTAAAGGCGCTAGAAGAAAGGATGAAATTGGGAGGTGATTAGTGAACTATGTGATGAGATTGAGGAAATATTCAGGCTCCCTGATGGAACTGCAGGAATAAAAGTTACAGAAGCTATGACAGCAGACATGCTTGACTTTAGAGAATAAAGATAGGAAGAGTGAAGTAAAGTGGTGTGATTGGGCCTTAAAAACTAAGGAATGTGAGTTTTTAGTTCTAAGGTTGAAACAATAGCCTCAAATACAAAATTTCTTTTAGTGATAACCATTCTTATGTGATAGGCACAGAATACAGAATAAAAGTTAGCTGTAGCCTCTCCCACCAGTCTTATGATTTCTTTTTTTAGAACTACAGTGGACCCTTGAGTTATGAACTCAATCTGTTCCTGAGGGCTGCTTGTAACTCAAGTTGGTTGTAAATTGGTACAGCTGAGATCTGGATGTTTACCTGTGTACATGCTATAGATAACAAGAGGCAGATAAATCTTCCCTTAACCTAATTAACCCAAGTTGTTCCTATGTCAGGCTGGTCATAACTCCAGGGTCCACTGTACAAAACTCAAGTCGGGCATGATGGTGCGTGCATGTAATCCTAGCACCTGGGAGGCTGAGGCAGGAGGAATGCTGAGAGTTTAAGGCCAACCTGGACTACAAAGGGAGACCCTGTCTCAAAAAACAAAAGAAGAAATACAAAATTTAGGATGGTTTCTACTATAAAATTCTTTTTAGGGGCCACTTGCCTTTTTCGTGTTTTGGTTTGCCCCCCTTTTTCCTTTCACTTATGAAATATGAGGACTGGAGATTTAAGTACTGATCTGAACAAAATGTCAGTTAAGAAAGTAGCCTTCTGTCTTTTGCAAGGATGAGTCAAGAAAGCTGAAACTGTTAATTTTTATTTTTTCCTTTGGAAATTAATGAAAATTTCTTCCATTTATAGAATATTGCAGAAAATTCAGAAGACATTATCTCATATGTATCTATTTAGATGGCTTTAAGAGTTTAACTGAAAGAGGTGAGTTACAATTAAAAAGATTAGGGAGAATTATCTGAGAGGTAAGAAAAATAATTTTTAAAAAAAGTAGTAAAATTTCTTTCCTGTAGTCAGTCAGCTCTTGTTTGAATCACTTTTGTTTGCTCGCTTCCTTCAAATATACTAAAATTGGAATCATAGTCACTTTTATAAGTGCATCAGGTGGTTCTGACTGCTGAGCAGTGCTCATTATACATATTTTAATTATTTTCTGCTTTAGCTCTGCAGAATATTTTTAGTGATCATGACTGAAAATTTTAGTATATAAACAGAACACTGGCTAGAAGGGGTTATAACCTGAAAGCCCTGTTTACTTATGGGAAAATTGCTTGCATATATTTTATCCTTTTCTTCCTAGCAATTTTCAAGGCAAAGCCAGGTGTGGTAGCACACACCTGTAATTCCAACACTCAGGAGACTGAGGCAGGAGGATCTTTGAGTTCTAAGCCAGCCTAGGCTACATAGAGAGACCCTGCCTCAAACAAAAACACCCTTTTTCAAGGCAAAAATGGCACTGGAGGGCTGCCGTTGCAGATTTATTGAATTCCCATCAGAAGAATCTCTTAATAGGCATTTCATTGGAGGGGTTATTGTTTAAAGAAAGAAAATCTGTAGAATTAGTTAAGTATTTCATGATTTTTTTTTTTAGAGAACTCAGGATTGAGACTAGATTATATGCATATTAATGTTACATTTTGCATTGACTTGTCCAAGGTTATCTAATCAGTGTCAGAGCCTTAAGTAAAGGGGAGGTGTAGACAGGATGATATTTATTTTTTATTTAAGCCAGTTTGGATTTGAGGAAGATGTAGATATGTGATTAATATTTTGCTAGAAGTACCTCCTGACCTTTACTCCTCCACCAATTTTTAATAAATAAAAAGGAAACTTGGTGAAATCAGTTTTAAAATTTGTAGTGTAATTATAAGCATGTACAGTCTTCTGCCTATTTTCCAACCTTATGCTCATCAAAAGTGAGTAAACATTCTAAAACAACAGTATTTTCTATCGTGCTAGATTTTATTGTGAGGCTTTTGGAGTTTGGGGAAGGGGCTTTTGTTTTGTATTTTTGCCTAAATCTTAGGAGAAATTTGGAAGTGAAAAGTTGATAGTGATTTAGTCTGCAAGTTCATTTCAGAGGGAGGATTTTAGAACATTGATATTGGAAAGGATAAAATTTTGATTTCTGAGGGGTTTTTTTTAGCCCTACAAACTAAATTCTACCTGCCCTAAAAAATTCATTAAAGAGGTTTTCAAACTGTTGTGATTTTTAATTCAAGTGGAAATATATTACTATAATATGTATTTTAAAGTATAAAGTTATAGAATTCTAAAGAAAAATGCCTTTTGGCTTCAGAAATAGGCTTACTGGATTATTAAAAAAAATTTTTTTTTTTTTGGAGACAATCTTGCTTTGTATTTCAGGCTGACCCTGAACTCACTGTGTAGCCCAGGCTGGCCTTTAACTCACGGCACTCCTCCTGCCTCAGCCTCCCGAGTGCTGGGATTACAGGTGTGCACCACCACACCTGCTGCCTATTTAAGTTTTTATATTAGAAATTTCAAAATTGTGCAAGGACCCGAGTTTGATCCCCGGTACCAAAAAAAAAAAAACCCCAAAAAACAAACAAAATTGCCTCATTTGTAATCTCTGTATTAGACTAGAAAAAAACTGAACATTTTAATGACTTGTTGACCTTCTTAGTTATCTTTTAAGTTGGAGTTTAGTTGATAATTTAAGTGCAAAACAGCATGCATGACATGTCATTTTCATATTAAAAAGTAACATTTGGTGGCACACGCCTGTAATCCTAGCCTTCTGGAGGCTGAAGCAGGAGGATAGCAAGTTTGAGGATAGCCTGGGCAGTTAGCAACTTAGCAACATACTTTCTCAAAATAAAAAATGGCTGGGAATGTAGCTCAGTGGAGAGGCCCTGGGTTCAATTTCTGGTACTTGAAAGAAAAAAAAAGTTACTATTTGCAAAAAAGAGTCTGGACCGACACACATCAGACTATTAAATGCTGTCATCTTAATTACAGCAAGAAGAGGAAACAGTAGATACTGGAAAGTTGGCGGAGTTTTTGTTTGTTTGTTTTGTGGTTCCAGGGATTGAACTCAGGACCTTGCGCCTGTGAGACAGGTATGGCACTACTGAGCTAAATCTCCGGCCCTGAGGAGTTTTTTTATTTGTTTGTTTTTGCTTTTTTGAGACAAGGTCTCACTTTGTAGTTCAGGCTGGCTTTGAACTCACTGTGGAGCCCAGACTGGGGACATCCTCTTGCCTCAGCCTTCCCAGTGCTGGCATTACAGGTCTGTGCCACCATGCTTGGTTCAATTTTTGTGTTTTAAAGGACTTATGTTTCTGGGCTTAATTTATTCCAAAGATGATAAAAAAATGTTTTCTACTCATATTTGGAATTATTTACAAAAATTTTATTTTTTTTTTGCACTACTGGAGAAGATTGAACCTTAGGCCCTCACTGCATGCACTTTACAACACATTTTACAAAGACAGGACTTTCATTACTTGCTTGTATTGGTTATAACAACATTTGATTGGCCCCAGGTTATAGTCACTTGACATTAAATGAGAGTACTGCCTCTTTGTAAAGTGCTTTGAGAATAGTAGATCAAAGATCCCATCAAAGAACAAGCTTTTGTTGTAATTGTCTTCTTTGGACCAGAAATGATATTAATATATCTGTTTTTGTCAGTTAATAAGGAAAATTTCTCTGCAAGAATTTAAGAAGTGTAAGTTTATCTCCTCTAACTATAGCTCTACTCATTTTATTAACTATCTAACACTGGGACCAAGGAGAGGGAATATATTAAGAATTAAGAATTTTGTATAAAATAAATTTATTGAGTTATATTTTATATGCCATGTAGTTCACTTAATTCACTCATTTAAAGTGTGTAGTTCAGGCTGGGAGTGTAGCTCAGTGGTACAGCAGTTGCCTAGCATGTTCGTTCAAGGTCCTTGGTTTGAACCCTAGCACCCCCCCGCCCCCATCAAAAAGTATACAATTCACTAGTTTTGAGTAATACTTGTGGATATTGCAGCCATGATAACAGACAATTTTAGAACATTTCTTCACCTCAAAAAGAAGCCTCTCTACCCGCTTATCATTCACTCCCTGCCTCACCCCTCCTGTCTCCAGACAATCCATTCACCTACCTTTTGTGTCTTTCAATTACCCTATTCTGAACTTTAGTGTGAATGGAATGTAATATTATGTTGTCTTTTTACGATCTCATTTTTCACTTAGTGTACTGTTCTTAAAGTTCACCAGTGTTGAAAATATTGATACTTCATTCTTTTTATAGCTCAGTAATATTACATCAAATGGTATATCACATTTTTTAATCTGTTCATGAGTTGATGGGCATAATTGCCTCCTTTTGACGATTATGAATAATGTTGGCTATAAACATACATTTCTTTGTGGGCATATATATTTTCTTAACTCACAAATGTTGCTCAGGTTAATGAATAAGCTAGCTGGAAATACTTGTTACTAATGAGTGACTCTTAAAAACCCACTTGGTTATGAGTTTGCAAATATGTGTATGTATATATGTATTTAATATACTGTCATCACTTGTCAAGGCTGTACAGTAAGTTGTTGACATAGTGAATAAAACCTAGGTTCTTTGAAGTTTTATGTTTTTAAAAGGAATATATAGGTAAACATACATCATGTTAGGGTATGTGTGTGTGTGTGTCTGCCCATGTATTTTATCTCCATTTGAAGTATTTAAATTTTTACTTGGGAAATGTCAAAGAAGAAGTTTGTGATCAGTGTTTGTTAATAGTATTGTGAAATTATATTAAAGAAAATGATGCCGAGATTTTGACTCACTGCATTTTTTTAAACCTAAGTAAATTAATGAATTTACAAATAAAAAGCAATGACAAGTGGATATATAAATCATACAAGCGTGTTTATGTTTAGTGGTTTGTGCCTCCTGGGGAGCTGCCTTCTGCATCACAATCCTTAGGATGAGTTTTCCGTTTCTTTCCCAGTGAAGATGGAAGGGTTGGAGTATCTAGTACTCTTTCCTGATGTATATTATTGTTACTATATTAATATTATACTTTATAGTAAATAAATGAACCTCAATTTTTCTAGGAATTTCTAAGTAATATGGTATTTGGATATCTGAATTTCACAAATAGCTTACTCTTTCAAGGGCTTCTTAATTAGAAGACAGAATGTACTTTAACCCTTTTTTCTGTTTTTAATTTTTGTGGTGCTAGAGATTGAATCTGGGCCTTATATACACTAGGCAAATGCTCTACTACTGAGCCAAACTCCTAGCCCAACCTTTTCTTTTCCTTTTTGGGGGGTACCGGGGATCAAACTTGGGACCTTCCACTTGAGAGGCAGGTGGCAGAACCACTGAGCTAAATCCCCAGCCCCTTCAACCTTTTCTTGATTATTAAATGTTTATAGTATTATAAATACTCAGGATTTTGTTGCTTCGCTTATTAGATGGCCTCTTTTAAGAAGAGTTTTGTTCTTTCCCTTGTGAGCCTGATAAATACGATTTCTTCTAATACTCCCTGTGCTTGTTTGTAGTAACACTGTACTTCACTTCATCCCTCTGCTAATTTGCCCTTTACTCTTTTTTTGGTGGTCCTAGAGATTGCACCCAGGTTCTCACACTTTCTAGATTCATACTCTATCCTCCAACACACCCTTTAAATGTTCATAATGCATGTTGGGAACCCAGGTAACCTGACTTGTTAAAAATTGTGTGCAGATGCAGAGCTGAGTGTCCTATAATCCCAGTACTTCGGGGGCTGAGGTAGGAGAATTGTTAGTTTGGTTTTTTGTCTATAATTTTATTTACAATTCTGCCTGTTATTTTTGTTGTTATAATGAATGATAATGGTTATCTCAAAGAATATTTTGGAACAGATTTGCTTGAAAAACTCAGCATAAGCAAAAACTAAAGTGAGACAACAAATTTTTTGCAGAAGCCCAATGGAAATATTTGGATTCTTAAGAGACTATGATTTTATATTACATTCTTGTTGATAAGTAGGAATGGATGTTCAGGTGATATTGTTTATATTGTCTCATTACAAATACGTCATTTTCATTTGTCATATGTGTGGCAAAATACAGTACTTGCATGTTAACAAGTCGATGAATTTATTAGGCACCAACATAATGGGAATTTCCTATGTTTGTTTTTGGTGAACTGTTGAAAAATTATACTTCAGATTATATAACATTTATTTATGGTATTACTTTTCTTTCTAACAAAATGCATTCAGTTCATTATTTCACTAAAGAAAAATAAAAACTAAACCATAAAGAGAGTTGTTAAACTTAATTCTTTTTTTTTTTTTTTGGTACCAGGGATCGAACTTGGGTCTTTGCACTTGTACAGCAGACGTCGAAACCACTGAGCTAAATCCCCAGCCCTATTAAATTTAATTCTTAATGGCCTTTTATTTACTTGATTAAATTGACATCTCTATTATTTTGTTATGATTTACTGATTTAAGATTTGCAGGATTAAAAAGCAGCAAAGATTTTCTAGGATTATATATGATCTGATTATATTAATTTCTCATTAGTTGAATAAGGAATAGTTTTTTCTTCTCTTTCCTTAAAATTTTATCTTTTCTCACCTTTCAAATTAAATTTACTGAAAGGCTTAAAATAGGAATTGTATAAAGTGTTTTGTGTTGTTCAGTGCTTATGTGATGAGTACTGTGCTCTCTTGACTCAAAAATCAAGATTTAGGGCCTGGGGATTTAGCTCAGCGGTGCAAGCGCAAGGTCCCAAGTTTGATCCCCGGTACCAAAAAGAAAAAAAAAATAAATCAAGATTTAGTAGTTGTAAAGAACAAACTGAATTAGTCAGGAGTCACTTAATATGTATTAAAGGCATTGAAGTTGGATTTCATGAGTTTTAACAGGTCCCTGTTTACATTTTCTAAGTTATGGTGCATGTTATTTATTCCTTAAAATTTCAGACTTAATTTCATTAGTAGTACCCTTACTGAAGTATATGTATATTACACACACACACATATATATGTTGTCTCAAAGCATATAGAATTGTTTTGGTACAGTTTAAAATCATAGGAGAAATAACAGTGGTCAAGGAAAAACAGCTTACCAGAGCATAAATATTGAATAGTAATTATTAGTATAGGGCTTTTGTATTCTTAAATCATTTTTATCGGTTTTTTGTTTGAATTTTAGGGAGAAAAAAATAGTGGCTTTGATGTTCTCTACCATAATATGAAACATGGACAGATATCGACAAAAGAACTAGCGGATTTTGTAAGAGAAAGGTATGTAATTTTTATAAGTAATTTGTCTTAACAATTTATTATTAAAATCTTAGAATATAAGTAAATTGAAATATTTTAGTTGGATTTGGAATAAACAGGACTTTTAAAAGGCATTCTATAATTATATATTAAAGTAGTGTTTTTTTAAATCATCTATGCACATGAGGACTGTATCATGGCTCAAAGTGGTATTGTCAAATGCTGGCTTGCAAATTACAGATCGACAATATTATTTACCTATTTTTCATTGTATGTGTTAGCAGAGTGATGCAGGAAAAAACTGAGAAATTCTATAGGATAAAATATTACCATTTCTTTAAATAAACATGTTGAAATAATTTGTAAAGATTGGTTTCTGAACTAGGTATGGTGGTACATGCCTGTAATCCTAGCACTGAGGAGGCTCAGCCAGGATGATTGAAAGTTGAAGTCCTGCCTGGGTAATTTAGCAAGACCTTGTTTCAAAATAAAAAAATAAAAAAGACTGAGAATATACCTCAATGGTAGACCACCTCTGGGTTTGGTTCACAGTAACCCCCTCCCCCCACAGTTTTCTGAACTCAGTTTAATTATGTTATTATCAAAACTTTTATTAAAATGTCTTAAGTAGGGCCAGGGATTTAGCTCAGTGGTTCTGGCACCTGCCTTGCAAGCTCAAGGCCCCAAGTTTGATCCCCGGTACCAAAAAAAAAAGTCTTAAGTGTATTTTGAAATCTTGTAAATTTATAAAGTGTGATTGTCTTTAAGTCTTTTAGAATATAAGTGAACTTGAAAACTGTAAGTTGATATATGATTCAAAATCAAAACTCAAAGCTACTATATACTACTTAATGTTTTTTGTGGCTAGCCATACTTGTAAAGTTTTTATATGAATACAATTAAAATCTTTACCTTGATAATATATTCTTTACCTTTAAATATAATATTCCATATGTTCATTTATTCATATATATACATATACATACAACAGGTGCTTATTTGGATTCTGGGTATGTGTAGTGGTAAAGACACAACTTTTCCCTTTATGGAGTTTATAGACTGGTAGGAATTGGGAAATAAGCATTATATAATCTAAGACCCATCTTCTGATTTTTCCATCTCTCCTGGAGTTGAGAGGGAGTCTAAAAGCTTTTAATGTTCTGGGTAAGGCTGTCCCCTTAGTGCCTACATCATCATTGGCAGGAGTAAAGGTAAGGCTCCAGAACTCTGCATCTCTTGGCATGCATCCAAACTTTTTATCTTCTAATACTACCATCACTGCCTGGAGACCTTCATGGCAGATGTCATTGTACCTTTTAGCTCTATTTATGCCAATCATGAGAAGTCCAGGACTCCTTTCTTTGCCCAGAATCGAGGCCTTATCTATTCATTCAACCGATAAGGACATCTTGAATGCTTCCAAGTCTTGACCATTATGAATAAGCCTGGTATGAGTATTTGTGTGCATTTTTTGGTGTGTTTATAAGTTTTGAACTTTTTGGGGTAAATAAGGAGTATAACTGCTAAGTTTTATAGAAAGAAGGCAGCAAACTGACTTCCCAAGTGGTTGTAGTACTTTGTATTATTTATAAGCAGTGAATGAGAGTTCTTGTTCCTCTGCATCCTTGTTTAACATTTGGTGTTGTCATTGTTTCAGATTTGCCCATTCTAATAGTTGTGAGGTGGTATCTGACTGATGTTTTAATTTGCATTTTCTTGATGACATATGATGTGGAGCATCTTTTTGCTTGCTTACTTGCCATCTGTGTATCTTCTTTGTTTTGTGGTGTTTATTAAGGTCTTTTGCTCATTTCCCAATTGAGTTGTTACTGTTCCTACTGTTGGCTGTGAAGAATTTTTTGTTTTGGGTAACAATCTTTCATCAGATGTGTCTTTTGCAGTTGCTTTTTTTCATTCTCTTGACAAAGAGCAGTTTTAAATTTTAATTACATTCAGTTTATCCATTATTTCTTTCTTGGATAGCCTTTGGTGTATCTAAAACATCATCGTACTCAAGGTCATTTAGGTTTTCTCTTAAGATATCTTTAGGAGTTTTGTAGTATTATGTTTACACTTAGGTCTACTGTACATTTTGAGTTAATTTTTGTGAAGGATGTAAGGTCTGTGCTAGACTTCTTTTGTATGTGAATGTTTAGTTGTTCCAGGACCATTTTTTGAGAAGACTATCTTTATCGTATTACATTTCCTCCTTTGTCAAAGGTCAGAGTACTGTATTTATGTGAGTCTGTTTCAGGGCTCCATGTTCTGTACTATGTATGACCAACTTGTCCATTTTTGGGGTTTGTTTTTTTTTTGCCAATAGTGTACTGTTATGATTTTGTTGCTTTATAGTAAATCTTGAAGTCGAGTCCTGTAAGTTTTACAACTTTGCTTTTCAATGTTGTGTGCTTCATTTCATTATTGTGTTCCTTGTTTTGAATCTTTCGCTATTTTCAACTTTTTGCCATTACAGGTAATAATTGCCTTGAATATTCTTGCATGTATATCTTGGTACATATACGCATTTATTTTGCGTATATACTTTGGAGCAGAATTATGAGGTCATAGGGTATGGATATCTTTAACTCTACTGAATAATACTAAAGACTTTTTATCTCTGAGAGTTCCAGTTCTGTGACCTTATCAACATTTGATATTATCAGTCTTTTAATTTTCATCACTCTGATAGTAATATCTCATTGTGATAGCAATTTGAAAATCTGATGAGTAATGAGGTTGAACATCTTTTCATATATTTATTGATCATTTACATTTTGTCTTTTATAAAAAGTGCCTCTTCATCTTTTGTACATTTTTGGTTTTGTAACTCTTTAAAAAAATAAATTATAGAATTCTTTATATATTCCAAGTAAAAATACTTTCCATTTACATGCTACAAATATTCTGTATTTCCCCCAAAATAAGACTTTCCTGGAAAACAATGAGCCTTGAAAACCAGACCTTAAAAATGCCAGCCCCAATCAGCCTATCCTTGCCTTATCTGCCATCATTATTCTCTTGCTCAGTGGCTACTCTGTGAAGCCAATGAGGCAAGGATAGGCTGCTTGGGGCTGGCATTTTTGAGCTCTGGTTTTCAAGGCTGATTATTTTCCAGGGAGGTCTTATTTTTAGGGAAAGAGGATGAATATATATGTATGTATGTATATGTATGTTTCTTTTCTATGCATATTGCAACCTGACAATTCTTGCTTATTCTGATAAGTTATCTGTAAAATCTTTCAGATTTTCTATGTGTACAATCAGTTGTGAATGACAGATTTTTTTTTTTCCAATTCTTGAGAACTTGTTTGGAGGTTCTAGCAGGGGAGTACAGCTTATCGTACTTGGCCTTAGAAACATTCCTCCTATATCAGGGCTGGTACTCCTCTTCCATAGGAGTGTGCAGCTTCAGCTTCAGGAGAGATGCACATGGTTTTTGTTTTTTTTTTTTGTTTTTTTTTGCAGAGATGCACATGTAATGGTGAGGCAGGAAGGGGACACCCACCTCACCAGACAGATCACCTGAATCAGTCCTGGTGATCAGTGGGGTGACAGGTGTTGCAGCCAGATCACCTTCACGTCTTTTTTTTTTTCCAATTTTTGGACCTTTTATTTCTCCTCCTTCCCCTCACCTTTCTCCTTACCTTCCTCCTCCTCTTTCTCTGCCTTTTCCCTTTTCTCTTCCTCCTTTGTTCTCTTTCTCTCTCCTCCACTTTTACTTCCTCCCCCTTTCTCTTCCTCTTCTTATTGAGCTGGTTGATACCTCCAGTATAATCCTGACTAGAAATAATGATGTTAGCATGCTTGTCTTGTTTTCAGTCTCATATCATATCCTTAAATATGGTATATTTATCATAGTTTTCTTCCTGGATTTTTTTTTTTTTTTGGTTTATTTTTTGAGACAGGGTCTCACTATGTCATTCAAGGTGGCCTTGAACTCACCATGTAGCTCAGACTGGCCTGGACCTCACAGTGATCCTCCTGCCTCAGCCTCCAAAGTGCTGGGATTATAGGCATGCACCACCATGCCTGCCTCCTGTTTTTTGAAGTTACAGAATTTCTGTTTTATATATTATTTTGCAGAGTTTTAAAAAAAATCATAAGTCATCTTGAATTTGGTCAAATACTTTTCGTGCACCTGTTAAGATGATACAATTTCCTTTTTTTCCCCCTTCTGCCTTACCCTTCCTGCTGGATCCCAAAACCCGGTCATTGTGAATTGCAATTTAAATATTAAATCAGCTTCCCCTTCTTGATACTGTATAAGAAGCCCAACTTGATGGAGATATTTTATCCTTTTTACATATTGATGGACACATTTGCTGCTGTCTTAGTTAGAATGTTTACATCTATGTTTGTGAGATTGGCCTGAAACTTTCTCTAACTGTCCTTGTTAGATTTTAGTATCAGCATTTGTTGGCTTCATAAAATGTGTTGCAGAATAGGCCATATTTTTGTGTCCTGGAAAAATGTGTGAAAGGTCATTCTTTTATTCCTTACATGTATCATAGAATTTACTGGTGAAGCCATCTGGGTTTGAAATTATCTTTTTAGGAATCCTTTAAATTACATATTCAATTTCTTTAATAGTTGCAGGACTATTCAGATTTTTAAATTCTATTTGCTGTTATATTTGTGTACTATTTTTTTCCATTTCATCTGAACTTTCAATTTTATTGGCAGAAAGTTATTCTTAAATATCCTTTTATGAACTCTCTTAATGTCTGAGGATTTGTACTGATGCCCCACTTCTCATTCCTGAAATTACTTGTTTTTTCTTTTTTTCATTATCAGTCTCACTTAGCATTCATTTTGTTGAAAAAGACTTTAGAAAGTGCCAACTATTGGTTTTGTTGATCCCCTCTTTTGTGTGTTTTCTGCTTTATAAACTACCATTCCTTATCATCTTTGACTCTGTTCAGTTTGCTATTTTTTTCTAACTTTTTGAGATGAATGCTTGTTTTAATGATCTTTGACTTTTTTCTTTTCTGATCTATTCATTTTAGTCTGTATATTTCTCTTAAGCGTTGATTTGGCTGCATCTCACCATTTTTGAGAAATAGGATTTTCATATTTAGTTTAAATATATGAAATTTGGGGCTGGGGATTTAGCTCAGTGGTTTCACCGCCTGCTGTGCAAGCGTAAGGACCCGAGTTCAATCCCCGGTACCAGAAAAAAAAAAAAATTGAAATTTAACTGCTTTTTTTTCCTTGTGCCTTGAGGTTATTTAGAAAGTACATTTTAAAATTTCTAAATGAATATTCATTTATTTTAGAAGTATATTTTTGGTATTGAGTTGAGGCATAGTTGCATTGTAGACACGAAATATACTGTGTAATTTCAGTGTTTTGAAATTTTTTGCTACAGGCTTATGGTCCAGAAAACAGTCAGTTCTGGTAAATACTCTTGTGTTTACCACAAAAAATAGGATTTTGCATTTGTAGGATATAGGGTTAAGTGTTATGGCAAGTTTACCAGTGTTGCTGTTTAATATATCCTTCATGATGTTTGTTTTTTTAAATCCTGGTTGCTTTTTCATTTACTGAAAGAATTGTATTGGGAATCACTCACTTTGTATATTTTGTATATTTATGTAGTTCTGTCCATTTTATATATATATATATATATATATATACTTGAAGCTAGTAGCTGGGTACAAATTCAGAAGTATTACATCTTCAAGTGAGTTGAACTTTTTATTATGAAGTGTCCTTTTTATGACTCCAACTTTTTTTTGCCTTGAAATCTACTTGGTTATTATAGCCTTAGCTGTAATAATAGCTGTAGCTCTGATTATGTCTTTGTGGTTTGGTTGTGTTTTCTTATTTTAAAGCTGTTTTAATAATCTTTGCCTTTGAATTTGGAGCATAATTTTTTTTTTTTTTTAAATTTTGTTTTTTAGTCAGGGTCTCACTATATAATTCAGTCTGGCCTTGTACTAGCTGTGTAGCCCAGGCTGGCCTTGAACTCATAGCAGTTCTCCTGCCTCAGCCTCTCAAGCTAGGATTACAGACACATGCCACCATGCCCAGAGCATTAGTGTATTTATATTCAGTATAATTGCTGATATAGTTGGGTGTAGGGAACAGGGAAAGGAAACATTACTAGGACCTCTGCATCAGGTCCTAGTCTTCTGTGAGCCATGACAGCACAAGGCAAATTAATTAATATATAGACAGAAATGAGACTTAGAGAAGAAGCTGAGCTTTGGCCTGATCCATGCTGCTCTGGGAAGCAAAGACCCCAGACCCCAAGCTTGCCACATCTTTACTCAACATGAGAAACAAAAGTAGCCCATGACTTAGAGGGCTGCAGAGATAATCCCAGAACAGTGAAGAACTATGCAGATGAAGATTTGGTTCCTCCCAGGATGTCTCCAGCTGGTATAATCCTGCCCTGGAGCATCACAGCACCACCTTTTGAGGTCTAGCTGTGAGGGAAAACAGAGCTATGTCTCAATATGCCATAGCTGGCCTGGAGGCGGGAAAACTAAGCCCTAATCATGATTTAATTATGAAATGATTTTTCCCCAGAATCATGTAGAATTGCTCCCAACAGTTGGGTTCAAATCTGCTATCCCTGAAGCTGGTAGACTTTTTATGTAAAAGTTCAAAAAGTAAATATTCACAGCCTTGTGGTTGAGATACAGTCTCTGTTGTACCTATTCAGGCCTGCTACTTTAGTCAAACACAGCCATAACCAATAAATCAATAAAGGAACATGGCTAGGATTACAGGTGTGCACCTCCAGGCCTGGCACTATTAATATTTTTTTGTTAGAGAGTTTCTTTTTGTGGGGATTAGATTGGGAAATAGTTTGGAGATGAGCTAAGTTTGGATATTCTGAGTTTGAGATGATTCAGATATCTTAAGTTATGCTTGGGGCAGATACATATTGAACAAATGTTTTCAAGCAAAAGCATAGAGATTTGGATTTGACATTAGAAGTTGAAAGTTGAACCTGTCAAAGTAAATAAAAATAAAAGGACAGTGGTAGTTATAGGATATTCTGCTATTAAGGGTAGCACATACTGAGAAGGGCTAAAGTAATTAAGAAAAAAGTAAAACTGAACATTTATAGGTCATGGGTCTATGGGATAATTTGTGGTTTTTAAAATTTGATATCTAATGATCTTGTGTTTTTTTTTTAAGCCTAAAATAAGTTTTTTAGTATGAAATGCTTGAATAAAATTTTAGACCTATTAACAAAATAAGTGGATCCCTGAAGTTTTAGGACCTCAGACTTGCTAATGATTCATATTTAGTTTCATGTAAATGATTATCCGTAGTCTCTTGTATAGAATATGCATCATAATGTTAAAGGTGAATAAAATGTTAAGTATACCAAGGAAGTTTTAAATAAAAATGACTTATCAGTGAATCAGTATACAGAGAGAGAAAGAGAGAATTCAAGAATCAGTACTTCCTGTTCATAATCCATTGGTACTAAAGATAAGAAATTGAGTGACTTCATTAAAAATTTTTTTATGATATAAAGAATTTAGGTTCTATACCAGACTAGTTTTTAAAAGTAAGTGTGTACAGGGCCGGCGATTTAGCTCAGTGGTTTTGTTGCTTGCTGCACAAGCACGAGGACCCGAGTTCAATCCCCGGTACTAAAAAAAAAAAAAAAAAAAGTAAATGTGTACAAAAGGGATAGGCCAGAAATTTATGACTGTGTATCTACTGATTTTTTAAATATGTAATTTGAAGTGTATTTTTGTTTTTGCATTTTTAATTGTATTTTGATAACTTTGCTATGCTTTTAGTCATAAATAAATGATACCAAAATGTGGAAATTTGGTTCAACAGAGCAACAATAGAAGAGGCATATTCCAGGTCAATGACGAAACTAGCAAAATCTGCAAACAATTATTCACAACTTGGGTAAGTTAATTTCTTCCTCTTTTTCTATGTTCTGTCTTTTAGGCAAAGTTCGTGAATATGTTGTTTCGATCACAAATATAATAGTTTATAAATATAGTGATATACTGTTATATACACAGTTGTATATTGCTTAACAGTGGTGATATGTTCTGAGAAATGTTTAGTTGGCTGATTTTGTTTTTGTGCAAACAGTATAGGATGTACTTACACAGTCTAAGACAGCTACACTATCACTAAGTGTTGTTTATGGGACCAGTGATACATGTGGCGATACATGTTGTATATGAAGTTCATCATTGGCTGAAATGTCAGTGTGCATGCATAATTGTATTGTGTACTTATGTAAAATGTGTCTATTTTGATATGAATATATATTTCGACTTGCTAAAAACTAATTGAATTTGCTGAAAGATAATGAAACATTTTTTTCTACATGATTGTTCAGTAGTGTAAGTTTGAGATTATGTTTATACAAATTTGTTTTCTAGCTAAGATTTTGAAATAATTAGTCTTAAGATTTTTGCAGTCATAGTAAAAGATTTCTTCATATCTAGGGTTCTGATAAATTTATGAATCCCCTGAAATTTCATGTAAATTTTGTGTAGATGTTAGTTTATATTTGCAGTGAAGAGGGTCAGTACAGATTATCAGATTCACAGATGAGTCTGTGATTAAAGAAAAAGGCACGATTATTTTATATAAATTTTTTGTAGTGTTCGTTGCATGAGTTTAAATCAAAGTCTTCCTACTTTGTGGCCTGGACAAGGGGTGGTTAGACAAGGGGTAGTTGGTCCTCAATGCATTGGCTGTCCCTGAATATGTACCAACAGCCCACAAAGCTTAAAAGCCTTCTTGCAACTTTGTGTACCATGGCTGGGAAGGCTGGGGAGCTACTTTCACCTGGAAGAGTGAAGATTGGTGGCTTGTAACTCTTTTTGGTTTTTTTCCTCTCATTTGTCCTCCAATTCCTTCCTTCTAGTCTTCCCTTTGCTACAACTTTATTCTCTTTTTTCCATTTCTACTGTCACTTTTCTGACACCATCCTATTTTCAGAGGCCCCTTATTGATAACCCTCTTCTAAAACATAATTTCTTCCTTACTGATCACAGTAGAGGAGCCAAATGTAACCGGAGTAAGAAAAGCTAGCTTTAACCAGTTGATTTTATTATACTAAATTCTACTTTATTCTTAGTTGGTTGAGGAAACATGGATTGACTTCAACTGTTTTCTAACAAAGTTGTTTTCAACATTGATGTCTTTTGTTTTTCCAAGTTTGTTTTTTTTTTTTCTTTTCAGTACTGGGGATCTAATTCAGGACCTTGTGCTTGCGAGGCAGACATGTTGTCATTGAGCTAAGCCCTCACCATTCATGTCTTTTTGATGTGTGCTTTTCTTAAAAAATTAAGTGATTTTTTTGTGTATGTGTTTAGTGTCATCATTCAAGATTATAGATATATATTTTGTTTACTGTTATCATATTTTGGCAGGAAATCGAATTTTATGTTTGGTTGCATTTAAATATACTTTGAATTTTTCAATGTATTACTTGACCTGAAAAAAGTTGGGTATTTCAAACTTTTAAAAGTCTTTTTTTCTTTTTGGTACCGGGGATCGAACTTAGGTCCTTGCGCTTGTGAGGTAGGTGGCAGAATAAAAGTCTTAATTCTGTTTTTTTTAAATAGATTTTATGAAAGAATCTTTTCATAAAGTAAAAGGGACAATCTGTCTTACCTGCTTTGTGAAATCTGTACTAGTATTTATCAGATTGGGCCAGGGATTTAGCTCAGTGGTTCTGGAGCCTGCCTCACAAGCGCAAGGTCCCAAGTTCAATCCCCCGTACCAAAAAACAAAACAAAACAAAACAAAACACACACATTAGTATTTATCAGATTTACATGAGGTGAAGTATGTATTTGGTGCTTTAGTGAGTGCATCCTCTTCAAATATCTATTTCTCTTGAAATTTTCCATCTAAGCACTGATTAGATTTTAAAGTATGTGATGAGATCTAATCAGAATGGTCTTAAGCTAAGGATTGTGATTAATCTCTTTGAACTTTATTATTACATGTAATGATTGCTGACAGTTAACTTTTTTTTTCATTAAGTTTATTGGTACATTTTAGGTGTACAATACAGTTACATTCACCATTGGGATCTTGTACTTTTACATAATGTATCTTGGTTCTTATTTTTTCCCCATTCCCCTGCCCTCCCTTCAACCCCTGTACCTCTCCCTATTTACAAAGACTTTGTTTCCATTTTTTCCTTTCTCATATTTTCCTTTCCCTTTCCTTTCCCCTACCCCTTCTACTTCCCCTACCCGTTTAGACCGTTTCTTTCTATTTCACATTATCAGTTACACATTTTGATCCTTATTTACTTAAAAGTGATCCTTGCCACTTTTAGTTTCTCACACGAGAGAAACTATTCGGTATAAGTATGGCATCAATGTACATCCATTTAGCTATAAATGACTCTAGTTTCTTGTTCTTTATGGCTGGGCAGTACTCCATTTTATAAAAAAACCCACATCGGGCCGGGGATTTAGCTCAGTGGTGCCTCTGCCTGCCTTGCAAGTGCAAAGTCCTGAGTTCAATCCCTGGTACCAAAAAAAAGAAAAAAAAAACCAAAACCAAAAAAACACCTCACATCTTCTTTATCCAGTCTCCAGTTGATGGGCAATTGGGGTGTTTCCAAGCCTTAGCTATTATGAACTGTGCCGCTATAAACATGGGTGCTCATATGTTGCTGTGGTATGATTCTTTTAATTCTTTTGGGAGGATACCCAGCAGAGGAATAGCTGGGTCAAATGGGACCTCTAATCCTAGTTTTTTGAGGTATCTCCATATTGATTTTCACAGTGGTTGCACCAGTCTGGACAGTTAACTTTTCTAATAGTTAAGAAGTGTAATAATTGGCACAGTATACATCTTAAAATAAGTAATCACATTCTCTACTACCTTAGTGATGATTGTTGCTATTTGTTTTATCTTAGAAGTTTTATTGTAGAGACCACTTTAAAGCAAGTACAGTAGAGCAAAGCATGAATTATCCTTAGGTCATTCCCACTGACTAAATTGATTTAAACTAACCATTGACAATCTAGGTATTATCCAAAATATGATAATGTAGCAATTCTCGAATACACATGAGCCTGTTGAACATTTCATATCCTTAATACTGGGAAAAAGTGGCAGAAAAGTGTATGACACATCTTGTACCCTGTAGTAGAAAGGAGACTCATGTATTATTGAAGTACATAGACAGGTAGATAAAATTATAATGCTCAAACAGAGGTTTCAGGTAATTGCTCTAAAGTAATTCTTACATCAGTGTTACACACATACACTTGAAATCACTTGTAAAAATTTTACTTTTTACCAGTTTAAATTGAGAGAAACTTTATTATTATTTTGTGGTAGTGCTAGGCTTCGTGCATGCCTGGCAAGCCCTTGGTACCACTGAGCTACGTCCCTAGTCCATGAGAAACTTTACTTTTTTTTTCCCCCAGTACTGGGGATTGAACTCAGGACCTTGCTCTTGCGAGGCAGGTGTGGCACCACTGAGCTAAATTCCAGACCCTGAGAAACTTTACTTAGATTTAACAAAGCATCTTAACTAGAGTACTAAGTAGTTTTAAATTGGACTTTGATAATAGAGTTAGTTTTTAACAGTAGACAGTGATAGGTGTCTGATACAAGTCTAACCAAAATCAACTCAGAATAATATGATATAACTAGAAATGGCTGTGAAGGCTTGTGACAAGAAATTAATCCATTTTTGTGTACCTATGATCCAGAAAATTTCCAATAATTAATCATGGAACAAAAAACAAACAAAACAAAAAAGACAACCAAGTTTAATCATTTCATTCATTACTTTTTTTTCTTTTTTTTGTGGTGCTAGCGATTGAACTTAGGGCAGTAATGGGGAACTTTTTAGATACTGAGTGTCCAAACAGCAACCCCAAACACACTTACTTATCTCAGAATGCCAGTGCTGCATTTAAACCTGAATACTGAGGTTTTAGATTAGAAAAAACAACTGTTTTCTGATGCTTGCCTACTGGAGTGACTTGGCTCATGTTCAAAGAGGGTTCTGCATGCCTACTGGGGCACCTGGGCCATAGGTTTGCCACCATTGACCTAGGGCCTTCACACTAAGCTACATCCCCATCCCTTTTTAAAATTTTAAGACAGAGTCCCTATCTATGAGTTTCCCAGGCAGGACTGGAACCTGCACTCTTTCTGCCTCAGTCTCCCAGAGTACTGAGATTATTACAGATGTGCAACATTGTGCTCAGCTCACTTTATTTATGATTTGTTTGTTTGTTTTTGGTACCGGGGATTGAACTTGGGACCTTGTGCTTGCAAGGCAGGCAGCCGAACCACTGAGCTAAATCCCCGGCTCACTTTATTTAAATTTTGTATTTTGCTTAAATAAAATTATTGAGTATAGCATTATAGTTTCATTGGTTCCATCTTAAAACTTTAAAGTTTTCATTTTCTTTCAATAAATGATTCCCATGTTCTTCTTTTCCCTTAGAACATTTGCACCAGTGTGGGAGGTATTCAAAACATCTACAGAGAAATTAGCAAATTGTCACTTGGATCTTGTTAGAAAATTACAGGAATTAATAAAAGAAGTTCAGAAGTATGGAGAAGAACAAGTAAAGTCTCATAAAAAGGTATTTTTTTGTCTTGTTAAAGAATTGATTGGTCAGATATTGAGTGCTTATACCTCAGTCATTTTGATGAATCATTTCATACCAAACAGACTAAAGAAGAAGTTGCAGGAACTCTGGAAGCTGTCCAAACCATTCAGAGTATAACTCAGTCCCTCCAGAAATCCAAGGAAAATTACAATTCCAAGTGTGTAGAACAGGAGCGTCTGAAAAAAGAAGGAGCTACACAAAGAGAAATAGAAAAGGTAATTACAGTAAATGTACTACCTCTATGGTTTTGAAACTCTTTAACTACAAGAGTACATTTAATCTTCAGGTATTCAAGAATGAACTTGTTTTAAAGGTGAAGACACTGCATTTTACGATGTTTGTGATTTATAGAAGTAAATCTTTCAAATATATTTTCTGTGGTAATAGCAAACAAAATAGTATTTTTTTATTTCAATGACATATGCAAGATATTTTTACTTACTTTTAAATTTTTTTTGTGGGGTTGGAGATTGAACCCAGGGCCTTCTGCATGTTAGGCAAGTGCTGTACCATTAAGCTACATTCTCAGCCCCTGCAAGATGTTTTTTTATGGTAAGATAATGGATGATGTTGCTTGGTATAAGTTTTAATGAAGTAAAACATTCTTGAAGCAATATTTTAGTGTATTTAGAAAAATGTAGATGCTTGAAGATAAACTTCACATGCATGTTGTGGGTGATTTATTGCTGACTCTGAATACAGTTATGTTACATTGTGGTAAAGAACAGCCCTTCTTCCCCATTCACATTTTAATTGAAATTAGTTTTTTTTTCTTCTAAAATAATTAAACTATTTACTTTTTTGCTGTAGTATTTTTCATTTAGGAATAAGCCAAAACGTGTGATAATTTTGAAAATTTTATACAATATTTGAACTGTCTAGGGAAAAAAGAGAACCAAGTTGTATTTGTAGTATGATCATGACTAAAATTATATATACACAGGCAAAAACTAGGAAAGTCAACAGTTAATGGGATTTGGAATACTGTATTTCCTTTTTGTTTTTTTTAAGTTCTTTTATTGGTACATTTTAGGTATACAATTTGTTTACATTTATCATTGGGTGTTTCTACCTGTACATGATGTATCTTGGTTCTTATTTTTTCCCTATTACCTGTGTGCCCTTCACCCCTCCACCCTTCCCTATTTACATAGACATCATTTCCATTTTTTTTTTTTTCTTTTCTCATAATTTTTCCTTTCCCTTCTTTCCTTTCCCTTTCCCCTCCCTTCACCCCCACGTCTTTGGACCTTTTTTCCTATTTCAAATTATCAATTATTCATCTTAATCATTTTAACCCTTATTTACGCTATCAGCTTCTCACACTAGAGAAACCATTCCGTATTTACACATGTGTGTCCTATTTTTTTTCACTTAAGTATGGCCTCGATATGCATCCATTTAGCTATAAATGACTAATTTTTCATTCTTTATGGCTGAATAGTACTCCATTTTATAAAAAAACCCACATCTTCTTTATCCAGTTTCCAGTTGATGGGCACTTGGGCTGTTTCCAAGCTTTAGCTATTACAAACTGTGCCGCTATGAACATGGGTGCACATGTATCACTGTGGTATGATTCTTTTAATTCTTTTGGGAAGATACCCAACAGGGGAATAGCTGGGTCAAATGGGACCTCTAGCCCTAGTTCTTTGACGTATCTCCATACGGATTTCCACAGTGGTTGCACCAGTCTGCACTCCCACCAACAATGGAGAAGGGTTCCTTTCTCCCCACACCCCCACCAGCATTTGTTATTGGTTGATTTCTTGATAGCAGGCATTCTTTCTGGGGTGAGGTGGAATCTTGGTGTTGTTTTCATCTGCATCTCTCGAATGACCAGTGATGTTGAACCTGTATTTCCTTTAATGGTTATACAATAAGCAAAAATTGGGAGAGGAAGGGAAAGAAGTACAGTGAGTTCATGGTTTGAAAACTCTTTGTTTCAGACACAGCAATTACAAATAAAATGTTGTTAAGAGAGAATTAACAGGGTTCACAGAGAAGAATATTATTTCTGTAGTCCAGAAATCCAAAGTGGCATGTAAAGTTTAATTATGTAAGCTTCTGTAAGTCCTAAGGTGGGCAGTAAAATTTGACTATTGTGTTATATAAGGGAACAAATATTTCTCTTCGTTTTTGTTCTTGTTTTTGTTTTTGTTTGAGGCTGACCTAGAACTCATTTCAGGCTCTCAAGTATAAGGATTACAAATATGTGCCGAATGTTCCCCTTGAGAAGAGGCACAGAGAGCCCAGCTTACTGTATGAAGCTATAGATAGGGAAGAAAAGAAGGCTTTTAGACTGCTGACTAGGGTTAAAGCTTTATTGGGAAGTTTGGGGCTTAGAGACACAAGGTATAGAAATATAATCATCGGCCAGATCAAGCATAGCAACCAATTTATGAGTATTTTGCCCATAGCTACAGTATTCTTACAGGGAAGGAATTAAAAACTATCTTTCCAAGACTGAGACTAAATTGGGTCCTTGGAGGGCTGGCAGGAGATAACCTGAGAACACTATTAGATAGGGGTGGGAACACATAAAGGATAATGCATAACAGTTCAGGGAGGTACACTTTGTATTGCAGTATGTGCTGTGCAGATAGGAGAGGGAGCAAAGAAAAATCACAGACCTCTCCCATTAGGAATGAGCAAAAAACTGTTATTTCTAGAGCACATCTAAGATACCTAGTCTTGAAACAGACAACCAATAAATTTAATAATTGGAATATGGGAAGAACTGTAGGTATTGCTTTTAAGTGTGATTTTCTCACTTAAGATGAATATGCAGGGAATGGTGGTACATGCCTTTGAGCCCAGCACTCAGAGGTTGAGGCAGGAAGATTGTTTCAAGTTTGAGGCCAGCCTGGGCTACATTGTAGTTAGGGATACGTGTCTCAAAAGAAAAAAAAACAATAAAAAAAGTGTAAAAGAACAGTGATGGTACATGCCTGTAATTCCACCACTTGGGAGACTGAGGTAGGATTGCAAATTTGAGGCCAACTGGGCTACATAGCAAGACCATGTCTTTAAAAAAAAAAAAGAGAGAGAGAGACTAAAAAGAGCATATACTTCAGGGCTGGGGGTATAGCCTAATGGTAGAATCCTTGCCTAGTAAACATGTGGCCCTAGGTTCAATCCCCTGCACACAGGCACATTTCCTGGAACAATAATGACTTCACAAAGTGGCCAGGTTTGTTACTACCAGGGCATTTGCTTTCTTTAGTTATGCCCTAAGAATTTATAGTATTACTATATAAACATGCTATTTAGAAACCTGTTTTGACTTAATAATTTACTATTACATACTATGTATCTGTTTCTTATGAAAGATGTTTCTTGTTTGCAAAACATACAGATGTTCCTAATTACATTCTAAAATTGCCTCTGCATCCTTTTATATGTTATCCCTAATGTTCTTTAAATTAAATTTGATTTTTTCCATTTTTCATTGTTAAAACAGCTTGTAAATCAACAAATTCTTTAAAAAATTTTATTTATTAATAAGTGCTTTTTGACCAGTTTTCCAGGATGCTTTTTTTTTTTTCTTTTTGGCACCAGGGATCCAACTCAGGTCCTTGCACCTGCGGGTGCTAAATCCCCAGCTTTCCAGGATGCTTTTTAAAGTTGGTATGTGATTTCCATAAGATTTGACATACTGGTTTTACATTTCAAGAGTGAGAGCTACTGTAAAAAATAAATTAGAACTTAAAGCACCTTCTTTTTTTCTTCATGCTTCCAAGTAAGATAAATGAAAATTTGCAGTTTCCTGGTATTAGAGGGACTGTTCCAAGCTTGTTTATAAGTTTGATTTAAGCTAAAGGTGATAATTTTGTGTTCGTAAGTACCAAATAAGTTTGTATGCTAAGGTGAATGACTAGACAAAGATTCATGGTGTAGGAACAAAGAGAAAATTACAAAAGTTTGTTGGGGTAAAAATTTTAAATTAATATTTTTACACCTCTTGATTCGAAAGAGACTTGAGTAGCAAAACTATTAAAATCCTAGAGACTATTTGAGTATAATAAGGCATAATGTGTCCGAAGCTTCTTTCCCTATGTGATGTGATATCTAATGTTGTGAAATAATTACTTTGTTTATATTCTACAAGTACAGGTCTTTTAGATGTTCCCCCAGGAAGTTAACTTTTATTTCTATAGTTTAGAAAGTTCTAGCCAGGCACAGTGGTGCAGGCCTGTAATCCCAGCATTTGGGAGGCTGAGGCAGGAAGATTTGCTGCCTATATAGTGAGTTCAAGACTAGCCCAAACTGTATAGTGAGACCTTGTTTCCAAAAAAAAATTACTTAATGAACTGTAGGTTGTTGACTGCTTTTATACAAACTGAAAATGTAGGTAGTTGGAAGAAAGAACTGAAATCTCTTTGCATAAGAAAAACACAGAAGGAAATCCAGATAACATGCCATTATAATTGTTTCTAAAATAAATCCTAGCAAACATGGTTATCTGTGTTTCCTGGGAAGGTGCTTATTAGTAAACTCCAACCATCTCATTTAATTTTGTTTGAACAGGGCTAGGATGTTAGAGAAAGTAGAAAATAATGTTAGAGTGGTATAAAGTAATGCCAAATGGTCAGTGAGAAAATAATAATAATTTTTTAAAAATCTCCAGAAGCAAAGGAGCAAATTGTTACAGGTTTTAGTCTCTAGGGATGGATAATTTAGTAAAAATCAGTAACTCATATCTGTACATAAAAGCAAAATTTAATGATGTATGTTTTTTTTTTTTTTTTGGTTCCAGGGATTGAACTCAGGACCTTGCGCTTGCGAGGCAGGTGGTGGCACCACTGAGCTAAATTCCTGGCCCTGTATGTTCTTGATATTCCTTGTTAGAAACCATAAAAATAGACAACACTGTTTGGTTTATAAATTTAACTATATGCCAGATGGTGGTGCAAGGATTTTGTCCAAGGACTCCATCACTACTACAGCATTAAAAAATAGATAGTGTTCCCAATTTTTAAAAAGATTTGTATTGGTACATGTTTGCAGTAGTTGGTACGTGTATATAACACATTTCAATTCTTTTTACTTCCCCTTCCCCTCCCCTCCTAATTTTAAGAATGAGAGAATAATGTAAAGCTCAAATATTTGGTCAAATGGGTAGTAAATGATAGAAGTGGAATTTGAATTAAGTTTCTTCTGGGTCCAAGACTAGTTTATTTACAGTACCTGCTAAATGGCATTCTGTATTCTTTAAGAAGATAGAAAAATGCTTAAAATATATACTTACGTATTTTAGAGAAGTTACAAAGTTTCCTATTTAGACAGTGGGACTACATCTATATACTTGCCAATCTCAAGCTTCAGGTTAAACCCAATGTTCTGTTTCTAATTCTTATTCTAAGACTCCTGATCACAGGTGGAGATAATTATATATTAGTACTGATCAACTGTACACTAATTTCTTAGTTTCCAGCTTTACTTGGCTCAGTAATATTTTTTTCTCTTTAGCAGCATTTTTAATTACCCAGTCATATTACCTGTTGTGTCCTTCATATCATGGTTTAAAACTTTGTTCATTCTCATTAAGGTCCCAAGCCTACTCTCCTGTTTCTCACTCTTAGCAGATGGTTTGGTACCTCATCAGGAAAATGGAAATCTTCATATCTAGAAATTCTTCAGCTGGTCTGTCTTTGATCTTCTTTAAACGCTTTATTCCAGTTCTTCACTCCCCTATTCTTCTTATATCCAAACTGAGAATATAATGTTTCTCAATAGCCATGTGTCTGTCCCACCCTACAAGCTATATATCCTTTTTTTCTTTTTGCATGTCTGTCTTCCCCAGAATTTGTCTTGACTTTTCTTTTGTTGCTTTCTACCAGTTTCTGGCTGTTCATGTATAGGTTGTTCTTTTATGAAATCCTTGAGGGAAAATCCTTTATATAATTTTTCTTCATATTCCTCATATCCTCATATTTAATATAATAAGTTTTTATTGAATAAGTCACTTTGATAAAACTAAAGCTATACTGTTGCAGTAAGGATTTTAAAAATTGTTTTGCCTAAAAAATAGGCAAAGATTATTAAAAACCAATGCATAGGATTGGTGGAACATAATGGAAACTGAAGAACACCAAACACCAACTTTTGAGCTAGATATATGGACTTTAGTCAGCCATTAATGTATATGTTTGGAGTAGGGGAAAAAGGAAGACTCACCAGGATAGAATATAAAAACATGTTCTTGGGCCGGGGATTTAGCTCAGTGGTTCCAGTGCCTGCCGTGCAGCACAAGGTCCTGAGTTCGATCCCCAGTACCAAAAAAAAGTTTAAGCAAAAACATGTTCTCATGGTATTTTCACATTTTTGTACATTAAATTTCTTTTCAGTGTGTTAACATACTCCTAGTAGCACTGTACCATTATGTGGTTATATAATTTTACTCTGGGTAATAAAAATGAGAATATTTTAATTTTTCACAGTACATTTCATCAGAAAGAATAGTCAGTGTTTAATTTCTGAGTTATTAAAAATAATAATTAATTTCTGACCATAAAAAAACCAAGATGAGTAAGGCAGGCTTGACCACAGGTATTAAAGTTAGTTGTGTGTCTTTTTTTTTTTTTTTTTTTTTTAGTACCGTGGATCGAACTCAGGTCCTTGCGCTTGCGCAGCAGGCGGCAAAACCACTGAGCTAAATCTCCGGCCCTGTTGTGTGTCATATTGAACTCTTAAAATGTATTTTGTTATTTCATATTAACTTATATAGGGAAAAAAGGTTAATGTGCAGTCAAAAATGTTTTTGTTCTGTTACAGGCAGCTGTTAAATCTAAGAAAGCTACAGATACCTATAAACTCTATGTGGAAAAATATGCATTGGCAAAAGCTGATTTTGAACAGAAAATGACAGAAACAGCTCAGGTTGGTATTTATAAGGCTTTAGATTGAAAACAGAATACTTATATTTGCATATACTAATTAAATAGTAGAATTTTTCTGTCATATAACTTTTTAGTATTAGAAATTCTAAAACACAATTTTGATGTTCTACGAATGGTATTTTTAAAAATTTGCGTCTTGTTTGTGTGATTGAAGACCAAGATTCAACAGTGATAATGTCATAAGGAATTATTCAGATACATCAGAAGAGCATATTGAAAGATAAATGAGGAAAATGAAGGCATTGGTAGATGATAAATACAATGTTGTTAGACTTGTGTGTTGATTTGAAAAATTTATTTTTGTTTGAGAAGAAAACCGGAAATGATTCAGTGCTGAGTCTGTACCAGTATGTAAAATAATGTAAAAACTCTGTCCTCATAGAATTTTACATTTTATTAGGGGAAGACAGACAATAAAAAAATCTTCCATAAGCTTGGGATAAATGATATTTAGTTTGATGTTCTTAGAGCTCTAGTTCAAGACTTAGTTTAAAATGAGCCCCTTTTATGAATTAACATTTCTACTCCCATCCTTCTTATCTTCTTTTTGTTTTATTTTCTTCCTTAGCACCTATCAGTTGAGAAGCACCCCAAAAATCTCAGTGGCTTACCATATCAAAGGTTTCTTTCTTTCTCAATGCTGCTCGTTCATCGTGGTGGGATACACCTGTAGTACTGAGCTTAGTGGTTGGAATTTCTTCATGTTTAAGGGGCTAGAAACAGAGAAGCTCACTGGCTCCTCTGCACACATTATTGTACCTTGTTCTGCACCAAAATGTATGTTCTATGAGAGCAGATACTGATTTTATTGCCATAGCCTCAGTTTTTAAGATAGTTTTCAGCTTTGGTGGGCATTCAATAAGTATGAAAGAAGAACTTTATAAAACTGATATTTTGAACTCTAGTTCTTCTGTCTTCTCATTTGAAGAAGTGAATGACTCACATTTCAGAAACCAGAAAGCTTGCATGCTTATACATGTGCATGCAGGCATCCATATGTACCTAGGATATTGGAGGTGCTATGCTAGATGCTTGGTACATACAATATATATGTTAAGCAACACAACTCCTTGCTTTAGATAGAATTTAAAATGTAGAAGACTGATGTACACATTAAATACTTGCTTAAATATAAAGTTATAAATTACTAAACATACTCCATGGGGAAAGATTGCTTCCTTGAGATAGAATAGGGGTGACCTAACTTGTTAGGGAGTCAGGAAAGACCTTTTAGAAGAAGTGACATTTAAAACTGAAGCTTGAACAGTGTCTAGGACACTAAGGACAAGAGTGTTCCAAGCTTTGGGTCCATGGATCTGAAGGCCCAGGGGTGTAAAGGAGACATTGCATTCTAGCAGGTGAAAAATACATTCTAAAACAGAATAGGAGAGATAGTAGAGAGAAATGAGAAATGGAGATGGTTGAAGAGATAGGCTAGGAATACGTTTTAGTAAGGATTTAGGTTTTCTTTTAAGAATAGCTGAAAGTTGCCTTAACAGTTTAGGCAAGGATAGGACATGCAAGAAACTTTGGGCAATTTTGTGAAGAATAGATTATAATAGGACCAAAGGTGAATCGAGGATTCAGTTTGGATAAGTGAGAAGGATCCAGTATAGTTGTCTTGGAGGAGGAGAGAAGGAAATGTATTGGAAATGGCAAGGATTGAGTAAGTAGAGAAAATCTGAGGAAGATAAAATCACTTTCCAGTTCAGGCTTATCGGTTGATGTGGCTTGAGAGGAATGGGAAAGCCTAGATGAAGAATGGTTAGTTTGGTGGGTAGAGAAGGGATCAGATACTCAGTTTTGAACATGTTAATTTTGAGATGCCTGTGAGTTGCCTGTTGAGAGATACCACGTAGGCAGAATTTAGTATTCACAATCTCTTACTCACAATTCTGAATCCCCAAAGCTCTGAAAATTGAATGTTTTTTTCCCCCCTATAACTCATTAAGTAATAAAATTTGACCTGAACTGATGTGAAGCTGTTTATAGTCTCTATGTTACTTAGACTGAATATATAATCATTTTCCTTTAGAAATATTAATGTTTGATAAATAGATGCTATTGAAGATCTTGCTGGTAGTATTATAAACTGTATACTGTTTTTTATAACATGCATCTTTAAACACTGAAAAAAACTTGTATATGGAAGCACACCTGGTCTCAAATATTTTGAGTGAAAGATTATGAGACTATTAAAATAGAGTATTGTCTTAGTTACTTTCCTTGTTGCTGGGACAAAATATCCAGCACCCCAAACTTAAAGGAAGAGAGCTTTATTAATCCAGTCTTCTTCCAGAAACCCTTCCTCTTGAGTGCATGAGGCTTTTGGGAGGACATCTGGATATAAACCATGACAAGTGTTGTCAGTACATAAAGCCATGATGACTTTGCCTTTGGTTAGTGTGTGGAAAAGAAAGGGCTTCAGGACCAAGCTTTGTGAGACTCATTACTGACAGTTTGGTAGAGGAAGAGATGCTGAAATGCAAATAGAAGCCAGAGAAAGAAGGAGACTGGGAAGTGTCATGTCTAGGCAGCTGTGAAAAAGACAATGCTTCAAGAAAAGTTTCATGTCAAATGAGGCTCTAAGTCGACTGAGATAGAAACTTTAAATTCCTGTAGCAAATGAGGTAATTGTAGACTTCAACAGTGCTGTTGTCTTTTTAGATCCTTAGGAACACTCACTTATTTTTTAAAAATAACAGCTTTATTGAACTAAAATTCATATAACACACAATCTACAAACTTAACGTTTTAAGATTCAGTAGGTTGCATATTGACAGAGTTGTACAGTCATGACCACAGACAAATTTATATAATTTTTGTTATCCCAAAACAAAACACTCTAGGGCCGGGGATTTAGCTCAGTGGTTCCGCCGCCTGCTTCGCAAGTGCAAGGACCCAAGTTCGATCCCTGGTACCAAAACAAAACAAAACAAAACAAAAAACACTCTATCCACTCTTTCGACTCCCAACTTCTCCCCATCCAAATCTGGGCAACCACTGAGCTACTCTCTATCTTTATAGATTTTCCTGTAAAGGAGCACTTATTTATAAGGCAATTATTGATTTGTTATTTTCACATTTCTATGGATGAAAGTGTTTGCCCTGCAATTAGTTAAGTTAGAAAAATAAGCATTAGAATTTGCTAGAGTCAGGGTTTTTTGTTTTGTTAATGTTGCTCTTTAAAAAGTATTTTTTAAAAGGCATCTTTTTTTTTATTCTACGTATAAGATGAAAATATTAATTTATTTGAATAGATGTGGGACTTTTAAAAGACTGTGCTATACATTACTAATGTGTTACTTGTTTTCTTTTTTTCTTTGTGTCTCTATTTCTGTGTCTCTTTTTCTCTCCCTGTCTTTGTCTGTGTCTGTCTGTCTGTCTGTCTGTGTCTCTCATATGCACACAAAACTGCCCGGCAGGAACTATTGTTTCTTTTTTGGTACCAGGGATCAAACTCGGTACCTTGCACTTGCAAGGCAGGCAGCGGAACCACTGAGCTGAATCTCTGGCCAAGGAACTATTGTTTCTTAGTAGAAAAGAGACTACATTTTTAAAAAATAGAGAGTAGATTTTATTTTGGGTTATTTAGAAATCAAAAGAATCCTTTCACTTCTTCACTTTCCTTTTGTTCCAGGTCACCCATGCTGACCTTATAATGGGAAAGAACCTGACAGCATAGTGAGGATCAAATTTGGGTGGCAGGACCGGTATTTACTAGTGAGAAAGAAATTGAGTCCCTAGAGTAAGAGAAGTTAGAATTTACTCAGTACTTGTGAGTTTAAGTTTTTCGTTTGAGTTGAAAATAAGAATAACTGAAATTGTAGCTGTTCTTTATGCTCATGGTTTTACCACTGTTAGCTCATGGGACACTTGAAAAAATTTGAAGCAGGATATGAGTTGGCTCCTTGGAAACTTTCAGATTTGCTAAGTAACACTCTCAGATAAGGAGTTTTAGGATTACTTTTATATGTCTTTAGTGGCTGACGGAGTTTTTTTAAAATTAATAATGGTATCTGTGAACATAGTGAGTTTAAAATTGCAAAGAGGAAAAAAACTACCTGATTAGTTCATTTATTTATGCTTAAACACTTGAGACAATACTTACTCTTTACTTTTCATTGCTGAATTAATGAGTTTAGTAGTTGCTAATTTTGAGGAATTGTGCCCTCTCCAAAAATACTCCCACAATTTCAAAATTCTGTCTGAATCATGCTTTGAATTCTATATAGATTCATGCTTCAAGATATTTTTAATTAAGAATGTACCTTATTAGGTGTAGCTGTTTCAAAAGGAAATACAATTTCCTTGGAGTTAGTGGTCATCCATATGAAATTAATGGGAGCATAACTCCATTTTACCCCATTTTTGGTATTCAGTTCAACCTGTTTTATGGAAATACCTTGTTCATTAAATTGTTGAAATTTAAGTTGAGGACCATTTCTTATAATATGAACTTAAATCAACCGACTGAATATTTTTCAATTCTGAATATTCTTCAGTTCTTGAGAAAAGTCCGGATCTTAAAATACTGTTATTCTCTTTGGCTTGGTCAAAGTTAATCACTGACAGGCACTGTTTTAAATGAATAAAATTGATCTTAAGTTTTTAGACTCTTATATTACTGCCAAAACTGTAATTTTGCCATTATTGATTTTTTTAGGAGTTTATACCACTTACACACATGTAGATATCATGTGGCTTAGGGATTTCTGATCATGTGATTCAGTGCTGAAGAAATGTGGACATTATGAGGTGAGGGAAATTAATTTGACAAGCTAACTGGAAAAAATAAGGCAGGTAGGCAGATTCCTTAGAACTGATTTAACTTGAGGGGAAAAAAAGGATAATCAGGTTTGTGCGGTAGAAAATGACAAATGTATTTTGTTTGAAACTGGGTAGCTCAGCATTTCTCAGACCCTGTTTTGAGGAACAGTATTATTCTGTGAGATGTTAATGTTCAGGGAAAAAGAAAAAAAGATTGTGAGGTCAAAGAAATTGAGAAAATGCTTGGTGAAGCAAAATTAAACAAGTTTTGTTACTTCAGTATTTATGTTTTTAATAGGTTTATTGTAAAGCCAAGGCTAGCAGTGGCTTTCTGTCTAGGAAATAAATATTACAGTAACTGGGAAATTTTTTTGAACAACATTCTTACCTCATTCAACTTCCATTTACCATATGTTTCTAGAGGATCTATATGTTTTGTTTCAAACATTTCAAAACATTCCCTAGTGATCTGATATATCCTTACCTTCCATTGAGAACTGCTGAGATACAGTGCACAGGCTCTCCCAAATTTCTTTGAACACAGATTACATGTTTTGGAGATTGTATTAACATTTCAAGGATTCAGAAATCATTTTGAAATGTTTGGCAGATTATGAAGTCTTCAGAAGCTAATTGTTTTTCAGCTTTGGAAACTCTTCTTTGGCTTTGGGACCGCCATTCTCATCTGAATTGCCTTTTTTTTTTTCTTTAATCATGATTATTAACTTGTATCTTCAAATTCTAAAAAAGTTCATAGTTCTTTTGCAAATGCCAAAATGAAAATTTAACTTTTCTCAGTGCTGTATTTCAGTTTATTTGCTAGAGAAGTGTTTGTCTAAAGGCATTGTTAAATCTTATGCAATAATGGAAGCTTGCTTAATTTGGTTATCTATATTGTCTACGGCTGTACCACCCTGAATGCACCGGATCTCGTCTGGTTATCTATATTGAAGTGCTTTCTAAAACTTTTTGGTTACAGAATGTATATTTGTATTTATATATAGTAGGTATATAACTTCATATATTTGCTACCCAGAAATTTCAAGATATTGAAGAAACTCATCTCATTCACATAAAAGAAATTATAGAATCCTTGTCAAATGCAATGAAAGAAATTCATTTACAGATAGGCCAGGTAAGTTTTTTCCTTTATGATGAATTGATTTATGAAAATTTTATGTGTATTTATGGCTTTTTATAAATATTTTATCACACTGCCTAAAACTCATAGATAGGATTCTAAATTATTTCAGCTAAAGAATGTGTAGTTACGTATTTTTTTGTTTGGCCGCCAAGCATGAAAATTCAAATTGCTTTTTAAAATTTAAACTGTGTTCAGTTCACTTTACATTAAAATTTTGAAGTTATTAATTTTTGAATATTCTTTTTTCAAGTTTTACTGTTTTTAAGTTGAGGACAGCAACTTTTAGTAAGAGAACTTAAATTTTGAAATGTACTAGAAATTTAAAAGAAGTTTATGACAGTTTGGGGTGCGTTGAAATTCAGTACAGAAAGATGAAGTCTAAGACTATTTTCATTGTCCTTACAAGTTTTAATTATCACAAGAATTTTGTTTCTAAAACACTTAAGAGATGGGAACAGGAAACTGCCTTGACTTCAAAGGCTGTGAGGCCATATCTTAAGGGATGAAGGTAAGCAGTGGTTGTTCCCCACAGACCTGATAACACTGTGAGTTAGGTAACAGCATGTTGACTGCGGAAATGAAAGTTCTCAACTGCCCTTGCATCCAAAATGTTTAATAGCTTTTATCTGAAGTAGAGTAAAAATATTTGTGGAAAATGTTATCTTTATTCTGGTTTAATAGGTCCATGAAGAATTTATAAATAACATGGCTAATACTACAGTTGAAAGTTTGATACAGAAATTTTCTGAGTCAAAAGGCACTGGAAAGGAAAGACCTGGTAAGGTGATACGCTGCAGGAAACATTTTCTAATTTTCCATCTAATAACAAATATTTGCCTTTAAATTCATGTCTGTGAGAGGTAGTTTTGACTTTATATCACATACCTGAACCAAATAACATTATGGCCAGAGATACTGAACATTTTTATGTATTTATTGGTCATTTGTACTTCTGGGAAATGTCTGTTTATTTCAGTTGTCCAATTTTTAATGAGTTTTTTATTGGAGGTTTTTTTTTTAGTTCTTTATATATTCTGGATATTAGTGTTCTGTCCAAGGAGTAGCTGACAAAAGATTTTTCCCATGCTATAGGTTGTCTCTTCACTTTGTTGGTTGTTTCGTTTTGCTATGCAGAAGCTTTTTAATTTGATATAGTCCCATTTGTTGAATCTCAGTGTTATTTCTTATGCAGTTGGGGTTCTGTTCAAAAAGTCTGTACCTGTGCTTATACCTTCCAGAGTTTTACCTATTTTATCTCCCAACAGATTGTTTGTATTTTAATAATCAGGTCTTTGATCCATTTTGATTTTACTTTATTATGTGATGATAGAAGTAGTCCCAAATTTAATCTTTTGCATGTGTGTATCCAGTTTTCCCAGCAGCATTTGTTAAAAGGTCTTAACTTTCCTCCAGCATACAGTTTTGGACCTTTTGTCACAGATCAGATGACTGAATCTGCCTAGGCTTGTTTCTGCATCCTCTGTTCTGTTTCACTGATCATCACGTGTCTGTGCCAGGATCATGCTGTTTGCCATCTCCTTTTAAAAAAATAACTGTTTTGAGACAGAGTCTCACTAAATTTAAGCTCAGACTGGGATCTGTCTCAGCCTACAAGAGTGCTGAGATTATAGGCATGTGCTACCACACCAGATAGAAATATATTGAATTTATCAAAACATGCCACTAATTTCCTTTAATATAGAATTACAGGTGAATTGAAATTTTGTTAATTCTCAGAAATTTTGCTAACTCATTACACAAGGATTGCTGAACCATTTTATTCATTATGTTCTGCCTGCCTACCTACTTATATATTCTCTCTGAAAAACTTAAAGCTTACCCAAGTGTCTTAGAAATTCTCTTCCATGGGTTAGGTTTTTAAAGTGACGGCATAGCAGAGCTACCCCTTAGGCTCACTGCTTGACTCCTTTTAAGTTCTAAATCTATAGGTCATATGTGTTTTGTCCCTTGTGCAGTACAGTAATTTGTCATTTGCTCTTTACCAGTAGTGAGCCCTTTAAGTCTCAGTTCCCTCAACTGTAAAGGGGGTATAATAGTATGGCCTGCCTCATGGGGTTATTTGAGGTTTACATGAGCTATTGGGACGTTAAGTATTTAATATTATCTAAATGGTAGGAGGTAAGAGGGAGTCCAGGAATGGTGATGACATGTGCTTTCCTAGAATCATTAAACTTAGAATTAGGTGGCTGTTTAAAGTGACTATTGATATTGTGACTGGTTTCAAAAAAAGATCCTAGAACTTTTTAAAATTAATAAAAGGGGTTTGTGTGGAGTAGAGCAGAAGGGATGTATTTTACTTGTCTGGTGAAGTTGCTATGGATGGTCTTTCATGTATTTATTCAGTTTTTGGACAACCTAAACAAGCAAGTCCAGGGACACCTTACAATGACAGGAATTTTATGTTCTCAGAAGGAGAAACATACACAAAATTTTGTGTGTGGTTGTGTTAAGATCTAAGATATATTCTGAACTTTATTTTTGTTAACATTTTATTTCTCTTGTTTTATAAGGCCCCCCTCTGGTGGATGAGTTCCTACCTAAACTAGTTTTAGTTCTAGAGGGCACAGCTTTTTACAAGAAAGTGAGACCCAGTTCTTTTTTGAAATTTGTGTACTTAAAAGTTAACCCATGGTGCCAAAAATGACTTTATTTAACATGTTTGAGATGGGGCTGAAATTCATATGTCCTGCTGCTGAGAAGTTTGAACCACTGGTTGGTACATACATGACTATTCCATCTGGCAGCTTTTCATTAATTTTATTAGTAAAAAGACCAATAAAAGTGATTAGATCTGTTTGTCCCATCCGATGGGACAGTCATGCATGTACCACTGGTGGTTCAAGCAGGCGGAAATGTGTTAATCTTTAGTCTGTCTATGGCAATATAAAACGTGTCACTTTTTATGTTTTTCTTTGTAAATCAAATGCATTGAGCATACTAAAATTTTTCCCTACTCATTGAGATATTTTAATAATTATAGAGAGTTCACCAAAAAAATGTATACACTCTTTAGGAAAAAAATAAAATGATGTTTTTCAACAGTTGGCTACCATTTTGAGCACCTCTTGAATTAATTTCATGCTGTCTCAAATTTACTATTACAATACTATACAAGTTTTTCTTTTCCTATGTGTATACATTTTTTTGGCAAAATCTCCATATGATGATTTTTTTGTTACTGCCTGGAAGTTGAGTCACTGTAAGTGGATGTTTTGAGTGGTCTGAAATATTCATGAAGAAACAGGTGTTTTCTAATTTTAAATATCCTTTTATATTCTAATGATACTACCCTACTAGTCCTAGCCATTATTATGTATTTCACTTTCCAAAAGAGATTAAGATTCATATTTTAATGTTTTTCTATTTTACAGTCATCCTGCTAATTTTACTCTCTGCTTTTCATATAACTTTAGTAAAAGTTTAGCAAATTTCTGCTTATAAGAACCAAAAGGTTGAGACGGGGATTTAGCTCAGTGGTGCTGCTGCCTGTCTTGAAAGTGCAAGGTCCTGAGTTCGATCCCTGTACCAAAAAAAAAAAAAGAAAAGGTTGAATAACTTAAATAAAATAAAAATTAGTGGGCTAGTAATGTAATATGTTTAATAAAAGGGTTGTTGAAAAGGTGGTCTATATTTTCATTATATGACAATGACAGATTTTATAGCTTCCATTTTAAGGTTTCTGAGAACTTTAAAGATAGAGATCTTTACAGTTGATACAGATTATTTGTATCATCAAAGGCCTCAGAAAGGTGGACATAAAAAACAATGAAAAAAAAAGAAAATGGAAAAATGAGATTCCTGTGGTCAGCATACCTAAACAAGATTAATGGATTCAATATTTAGAATATTTTAGCTTTTATATTAGGTATATTATTATGAATTACAGAACAAAGATGATCATTTAAAATTATAATCTAATGATCATCTTTCAAGACCTTTAGAAGATTTAGTATAATGCCAAACCTGTAGAGCCTTTTGCCCTTATCTTTATCCAGAAAAAATTTTTAAAAAGTAGTCTTTTGACCAGGGATTTAGCTCAGTGGTTTCGCCGCCTGCTGCGCAAGCTCAAGGACCCAAGTTCGATCCCCAATACCAAAAAAAAAAAAGTAATCTTTTATAACCTAAGAAAATTGTATGAAATTCATGTATGTATTGTTTGTGGCTGCTTTTGTACTGCAGTCACAAAATTGAGTAGTTATGATAGACTGTATGGCTCATGAAGTCTGAAACTATCTGACCCTTTACAGAAAGTGTCCCTACACCCAGTGTGTTAGAGAATACATTTCTTGTGTAGTACAGTAGCAGATTGTATGCCATAATACATTAGAATTGTGTAGCTCCTGATATAGCCTTGTCAGAAAGCAGATTATGCTGTTCTTGCTTTCAGAACTCATTTAATCTGACTTCCTGCACAAACTGCACCTATACTCCTATCACAGCACAGTAATTGATCCTCATAATAATAATCCTAAATTGTGAAATATTAGACTGTTTTGAGCAGGCTTTGTTTAAAGGCATCTTAGTTCATTAATTTGAGGGAGCCATTAAAATGTTAGTAAATGTATAAATCTTCTGAAAAAATAGAAAACAATAAAATATCTGAGCTGATTTCAATTTGTAAGCATTGTGTGTATAGTAGTAACAAGGACAAGGTTTAGTACTTAAAAAGAACCAAACTCAAACCATGGCTATAGTACATCCTTCACTTGAGGAGATGGCATTTCTTAGAGAAAAGAGATTATAGTGAACTCAGCAAAATCCCCCAAGTAACTCACTGTCTAGCCTTCAGACTCATGGTGATCCTCCTGCCTCAGCATCCTGGGTACTGGAATTACAGGTGCGTGCCACCATCCCTGGCTTTAGAAATCTTATAAAAGTGGAATCATAAGATGTGTAATCTTTTGTGTCTGGGTTCACTTGGCGTAATATTTTTGAGGTTTATCCACATTATTGCAGGTATCAGGAATTTGCTCCTTTTTGTTGGTGAGTAGTATTCTGTTGCATGGATGAACCACAGTTTAGCCATTCATCTGATTTTTTTTTTTTAAGTTTCTTCTTTCAGGTTTTTGAGACAGGGTCTTTCTGTGTAGCTCAGGCTGATCCTGAACTCACTATGTAGCCTAGCCTGGCCTGGAACTCATGGCAATTCTGGCTCAGCCTCCTAAATCTAAGGGATTACAGGTGTGCACCACCACTCCCAGATAGCCATTTACCTGTTAATAGATATTTGCATTAGCTTTGGGCTATTACGAATAATGCTGCTATGAACTTTAAGCCCCAAGTCTTTATGAGACGTAAGCTTTTATTTTTCTTGTATAGATGCTAGGAGTGGAGAGACTATGTTTCACTTTTTAACAAACTGCCAAACTTTTCCATAGTGGCTGCAGCACTTTACTGTTACCACCAGCAGTGCATGAAGAATCTACTTTTTTCTTATCTTTACCAGCACTTAGTACAGTATTAGGCGTCTTTTGAATATAGTTATTCTAGGAAGTTTATATTGATTCTCCCACTGTGAGGTGTGTGTGTGTGTGTGTGTGTGTGTGTGTGTGTGTGTGTGTGTTTAGTGCTGGAGATTGAACCCAGGGCCACATGAATATTAGGCCCATGCTCTACTACTGAGTCACACCATAGCCCTTTTTTAAAATTTTGAGACAGGGTCTCACTTGCCCTGCCTAGCCTTGAACTTGTAAAGTATTGACCTCAGCATCCCAGGTGGCTGGGTCATTGTGATTTTTAATCTCCATTTCTGTAATGACTACTGCTCAGTGAAATTGAACATCTTTTCATGTGTGTATTGATTATTTGTAATTTTCTTTGTCCAACAGTATTTCAAATCTGATCTTTTTAAATTGGATTTTTTAAAATATTAATTCCATATAAGCCATATATCAGATATTTGTTAAATGTTTTCTCCTAGTCTGTGGTTTTTCTTTATTTATGGTAATTTTTGAAGAATAAAAGTTAATTTTGATGAAGTCTATCTTACAAAATTTCTTTTGTATGCTGTTGGCATCATATCTAAGAAGGCTTTGCCTAACTCAAGGTCACAATGTTCTTGGTTTTTTTAGCAGAAGTTTTATAGTTTGATTGATTGATTGATTGATTTTTTTTTTTTGAGACAAGGCCTTGCTATATCATTCAGGCTGGCCTTAAACTCACTGACCTTGAATTTGTGGCGATCCTCCTACCTGAGTCTCCTGAGTGCATTACAGGCATGCACTACAGCACCTGGCTTAGAAGTTTTATAGTTCTAGAAGGACATAGATGACAGCCTGAAAAGCTCTGAGTGATTAACTCTGGAATGACTTCAACAAGTAATAAGTAGTGAATATATTGGATTATAATCCAAAGAATAAAATAAGTATCCATTGGTTCATACAGATACAAAAAAACTTTTGGACAAAGGATTTATAATTTATTTCAAAATAAAAAATTATGCATTTTAGTGTAAAAAAATGGCCAAAAGGTTTGGATAGTTCACTACAAAAGATATCAATGGCAAATAAGTATATGAAAAGATACTGAGCTTATTATTGAGTTATTAAGGATGTACAAATTAAAACTATAATATATACTTAGAAAAATTATTAAAATTAAAATCATTGACCATACCAAGTACTGCCAAGGATGTGGAAAAACTAATTCATCTGCACTGCAGGTGGCAGTATAAAATAGTACAGCCATTCTGGAAAACAACCTACCTAGTGGTTCTTAGAAATCATTTTTTGGTATCGGAGATTGAACTCGGGACCTTGCGCTTGCAAGGCAGGTGCCAGAATCATAGAAATCTTAACATACGTCTACCGTATGATTCAGCCATTCCACTCATAGATATTTACCCAAGAGAGAAGAAAATTACATGTCTGTGCAAAGACATGTATAAATGTTCATTGCAATTTGATTTGTCATTAGCCCCAAACTGGAAACAATCCAGATGTCCTCCAACAGGTGAATGAATAAGCAAATTGTTGTGTGACCAGTGAAATACTACTCAGCACTAAAAATGAACTATTCATAGGTGTAGCTTCATGGATGAATCTCAGAATAATTGTGCTGGGTTAAAAAAGCAAAAAAAACCATAGTATGTGATTCTATTTCTTTAACATTTTAGAAAATATGAATTAATTTATAGTGTCAGCAAATCACTGGTTGCCTTGGGGCAAGTGGAGTGGGTTATAAAGGAGTATGAGGTGATGGTTATCTGTGTTCTGGACAAGAACTGAACCAAATTTTCACATAAGGTCAACATTAAACCTAACCATTGAATTTGATTTGGTTCTTGTCCAGTTTGGTTTGCTACCAGAATTGTGGAAAGAATTAAGTTCATGAACTGAGGTAACACTGTATGTATAGCTTATTCAATGCATGTGTGGGTTATCACTCCAAGAATTTTGCCATGAATAACTCCAAGGGTTAATGGGTAGAGTTGTACTTGGTTGAAATAGGGAAGGCTTACTGAGGTAAGTGCTAAAATTAATACAGTACTTTTAAATTAAACAAAGTTCTTAGTCAAGATTGAAGAGAATGAAATCTTGTTTCAAACTGATGGGCGATAATCAAAATTTGGATGTAGGAGGAAGTTAGGTTTCAGTGTTAAGATTCTGTGTTTGGAGAACTAGATGAAAATTTGGAAGACTTCTGTGGTAACTGAAATCTGAGGTTGAAAACTAGTCTTTGATTTAAGACTAGTTTCTAAATTTGTCTCATCACTGATTTTCCAGCCTTGGATACATGTGAGAATCATTCATGGAGATTTTTTTCTGTTCTTTTATCTTTTTCTTTTTCAAATGTACAAACTGTGTCACCCTAGAAATTCTGATTTCATTGATCAAGCATGGGAGACCACTATATTTTAACACTCCTCAGCTGATTTATCGTGCTGTCTTTGTGGAGAACCTGTAGCATTAAGTGACCTGGATGTTTGTTATAAATGTCAATTTCAGACCCTATCCAGACCTAACAAATCAGATTATATCTTGTAATAAGATTTCCAGGTGATAAAGTGTACCTGAGGGAACACTGTCTAGACTTAATTAATGTCTGGCAGTGCCCCAGAATTAAGAGTACAGTTCTCAGAATGTGATTTCATTGCCACAAAAATGCAAATTACTGAGCACCACCCCAATCTTCCCAATAGGACACTCTGGGTTTGAGGCCCAGTATTGTGTGATTTTATAAGTCCTGCAGGTGATTCTATGTATGATTCAGTTGAGAAGTCTGCATTAGGAGTTTCTCATATCTTTTGGGATTTGGAACCACTGAATTGAGGAAATTGATCTATAAGTCTTTTATTAAAATAGATACTCTTGTAATGAAATGTCAGTGTTGCCTCTACATTACTTTCAAACTTTAGAAAAAAACTATATGGACATATGTAGAGAAAAAAAGCATGTATGACAACAAAAATGCTGTTGCTATCAGTCCTTTTTTATAAATGATAGTCTAGTTCAGATGGTTAAAGTAACCTAGTCCAAAGCAGTCAGACAGTAAGCAAGTGGTGGAACAAGAACTTGAACTTCCCTTTGTGTATCACTACGTTTGAGTTTGGTGCTGTTTTGTGGGTTAACTTGCCTACTTCATCATCCCAGGCATGTGGGAATGTGGTTGTATTACATTCCTCAGGCCCAAGAACAAGCTTAAAAATACAGTCATTGACTTACATTATTAGTCATCCCCTACCCCCATCCCTCCTATTCCGTCTTTAGACTTTGTATGTCTGAACATGTTTGTATGTTTGACCTTGGCTCTAGTTAGATATCTTTGCTTTAGGTTGAGACTGTGCAGAAATACACTTGATTTGAATAGTCCAGACATACTGAATTTTTTTTTTTTGGTACCAGGGATTGAACTCGGGACCCTGCACTTGCGAGGCAGGCACCGGAACCACTAAACTAAATCCCGAGCCCTGAGTCACTTTTTAACTTGACAAAATTGCAAACTTGCCTTGTTGGTAGCTTGATATTTAGGATTGATTCCAAAGCAGCAGAGACTGTTAATTAAATATTTCACATATTTTTTATTCTACCTCATTCCACAAAACATTTGTGGTGATTAAAGATTAATGTTCAGTGAATTGCTTTCCTTCATCTAACATTTCTTAAATTTTGATCTAAATTAGACTTGGATGAATTCATTAGGTTGCTAGCCTTTTTTAAAATAGAAAAAATAGCAATAATTTATATCTACCAGCTGATTAAAGGATCATATTTAAGAATGGTTTTGCATTGAAATGTTGACCTTCTGGAGTAGTTGTTCTTTTTCTGTGAGTTTAATTGAACTCACAGTGGCATTTTTAGATAATGTGCGGTAAGAGCATCAAGAAACAGAGCCAAAATGGTTTTATTTACTTTTATACAAACTAAATTGCCCTTGTGACCCAGCATAAAATCTAAGTGCTAACAGTAGTAATCTATTTTGACAACAGAATTAATTGAGTCTAAAACAGTTGAAATTCAAGTAGTAGCAAACTATTCATTAAGACTCACTATGGCCTCAGTACTGTCAAAACAATAACTTGTCTTATGATTAAATAGAAGAACTATGGGCAATGGACTGCATTTGAGGGAGATTGCTGAATAAACTTTCCACTTGTGAAACAGTTCAAAAGTGACGTGTTACAAGGGAGGTCAGAATATGCATTGATATCCAGCTGAGCTGTCAGCTGGCCCTGAGCCAGGCACACAAACCCTTGCCACGTGAAGGAGCATGTGGAGCATATGCTACTGGAAAAGTATTCTAAGTGCACAATTTAAGGCTTTTTTATATAGAAAAAAGAGTATATTTGGTTTTGTTATATGGGAAACTTTTGATATTTCTGCCTTTAACAGAAAAATTTATGTGAGTGGTACTCATTTTACATACATTTTATGATTTGAAAGGATTTGGCATTTTATATTTTAAAATGGTCTTCATTTTTAGTATTTTTATTGGACACTGTCTCAAATAGATTTTAAGAGGATATTTAGAAAAGATAAAGGAAAATTAATCAAGATAATATCTTTTTAGGAAAAAGGGTTTTGAAGAAAACTGTAGACTTTTGTTTGAAGGGATTAATTTTCTAGTTAAGGGATACTTTCACTATTTTCACATAAATGAAGACATCTAAAAATCTTAAAATATTTTTCTATGTATACCGTATTTGCTAAAGTGATGTTGTAAAAGTCCTAAATTTAAAAAAAATACTTTTAAATAATGTAATTTGCTTGCCATTGGTGTGTTTTTATTTTTGCCTTTTGTCTCCTCTGTAAAATAAGCCCATAGCCTAGAGATTTTATAAATAGTTACTGGTACAAAATGTGCTATGTAGCTGTAGGAGAATTTTGACTGACCACATTTCTGGTTGTCTTTTTTGGGTAAACTCTCAGATTCTCACACTTTATTATTTCTTAGAAAAGCCAATAGTACATAATAAGCTGTTAGTAATTTATGTTATTGACTTTTCATAATCTTAAGATCAAGGAGAAAGTTGCTTAATATGAGGTGCACATAATTAAATTCTTTACCCTTATTGATCCTCTGTCTGTCCTCATCTCATTGTGAACTGTTACAGGCCTCTAAAGGATTCTAAGAACAAGCTCCAAGACCTTTCATTAAATGATTTCTCAACTTCCAGATTTCCAGAATGGGCTTGAATAAACTCTTTAAATTTTTAATTGGGTCATTTCCTGACCCTTTAAAGCTTTTTTGGGTGGAAGTGACAAATACATTTTTTTCGTAGTCATTATTAGTCTAAGAATTAAGGATACAGTGGTGAATAGGAAAAATGAGGCCCTAATCTTATATTCTAGTAATATTTACTATCTTGGTACCCTTGTTTTTCCCATGAGCACAACCAGGGGGGATTCAGCAGCTACCCCTTACTGTATTTTTTTCTCTCATTAACTGTGCTGCAAACACCTTGAAAGCAGAAACTACACGTTATTTCTCTGTGTGCTTTTCTGTGATATCACATATAAAAGTTTCTCAGTAAATTATTGTGGTCAAATTAGACTATTCTCGACTTTTTCATTTTGGGGGATTATTTAATTTTAAAAAACTATTACTGATATTTTAATTACCTATCTGTTAACACTAGAACATATTACAGAATCATTAGAAAGATGTATTAGAAGTTAAATTTTAAGTTAATGAAAGTGTAGTATAATGGATTTATCAGATAATTGTTTTCTACTAGAAGTTGCTTTTTTTTTCCCCCTTCAGGCCTTATTGAATTTGAGGAATGTGACCCTGCTAGTGCAGTTGAAGGTAAGTTAACTACTTGTATAATGTATTAATTTTATGTGACACCTTGCTCGTTGTGCTGTTTGTAGAACTTATAAGAGGGCCTGCCATCCATAGTGTCAGCATGTCTGTGGAATAATGTAAAAGTCTGAAAATGTAGTTTCAAGGCCTGCAAGTGCCTATTGTTATTTAAACAACAAATTTGCCTGAAGGAATATCAGTGTATTAAAACACATATTTTATGATGAAGATTATTGAACTGTGGGCCTCATGCATCTTAGGCAAGTACACTGTACTACTGAGCCACATCCTAGCCCAAAGTATGTATTTTAAAAGATGAAATACAGTATGTTTTCAAATATATATTCAGATTGTTGTTGACATCCATCATTAAGTTTTCTAATGTCATGAATGTGAAAAACCATCTCCACACATTAATGTAGAGTCCTGATTCCACAGTGGGCAACATTTCATTTATTAATTATTATATATGAATATTGCCATCATTCAAAATGGGTGATGAGTAGACTTGGTGGACAAATCTGCAACTAGCCTGACTCCTGTTTAACTAGGTATTTTTCATAGAATAAGACCCAAAAGATGGTTTCTGTTTTTGTTCATGTTTTATATATCCCATTTTGTGAGCTAATAGAAATAATTTGAAAGCAATAATCTGTTTTTTCCAGTCTCTATGTAAGAATTTGGAAAAATGATTTGTTATAGTGTATAAATTTTTTACAATATTAAAGTTATCAGTAGGCCTGGAGCCTAGGCTTCCTGAACTCAGTAGCCATTTGACAGGGAGCAGTAATTATCTCAAGTTGTCTGAACTTAACTTTTCATCCTAAAGTGAGTATAGTAAAAAATGGGGAAAAAATAATCAGAATATATTATGTAAAGGTACAAATCTCCAATGATGAATGTCATTATATTGTATACCTAAAAAAAAAAAAAATCTGTGTTGTTGTGGCACATCTGTATAATCCTAGTGCTTAGAGAGGCTGAGGCAGGAGAATTGCAAGTTCAAGCTCAGGCTAGACAACTTAGCAACTTCGACTCTGTCTCGAAAAAGGACTGGGGACATAGCTCAATGGGAAGGCCTGGACCTGGACTCAGTCCCCAGTATCCCCCCTCCCCAAATCACAATACAGTGTAAAAATATGTAGTTTAGGGCATTAGTTTTGCATGATAGCAAGTTCATTACTCTGTGACACGTATATCCCTGTTCTTGCTGAGTTAGAAAACAAAAACATTGCCTCTGAATTTCATCATATATCAGATGAATGGTTAGTGAAGGTGACACAGGATCTCTTACAGCTCACTTCTCAAAGAAGCTAATAAAGTTTCAGTGTTGAATTCCATCAACAGTAAAATGATGACCTTTAGGCATAACTTATTATATAAGAAGAGGAAGAACAAAGATGATTTTCCTTCTCAGTTATGATAGGATCCATTTCTAACATCAGGATAATATACAAATGCAAAGAATACCATGTTGTAAATTTTCATGTTGTACTTCTAATAGGTCAGTTGGGTCATCTTTTTAAACAGTTTAAATTTTGTGACCCTCTACACAGGAAACATAATTTGACCTACATATATAACAAAATCTAATATAAATCTTTGAAGATTTAGAAGATCTCTGTATGCTGCTTTTGCCTAAGGTGACTTAGGAAAGAGAAAAGAATTTTATTAAGTGAATATTCTATAATCTTTTGGTGATTAATAAACTATACTGTGTTATATTATCATAAGTCTTTGCTACTATGACTGGGATTTAAATAAGGTTGATAGTTTTACTTTTTTTCATTCAAATCTAGCATCAACCATTATGAACAAACCATGTCTAAATACAAGTATTCCTAAGTGTAATATATCAGGAACAATTATATTTTTGTAACAATATACATTTATCTTAAAGGCATAAAACCAAGGAAAAGAAAGACTTTTGCTTTGCCAGGAATAATTAAAAAGGAAAAGGATGCAGAATCTGTGTAAGTATTTTAAGTATTATCCACATTATTTTCAGTGTTAGAAGTGATTAAGAATGAAACTGTTAGTTTGAATTAAATAAAAAGCCTTTTGGAAATAATTCAAAGTTTAGAAACTTAAAAGTGAAGAGCAAACTAAACTCTGTCAGTCTTACTAAGAGAATACCTTTGGTTACCTATTTGAAGAAAATTCTTCTACACTGTTATTTTTTGATTTCTTAACACAGGGGATTGAACTCAGGGCCTTTGCAGTGAGCTATATCCCTAGCCCTTTTTTTAATTTTAATTTTTTTTTTTTTTGAGACAAGAGCTCACTAAGTTGCCCAGTCTGGCCTTGAACTTGCCATTCTCTGGCGTCAGTCTTCCAGAATGCTAAGTTTACAGGTGTGCACCACCACAACTGGCTCAATTCTTGAAGTACCTGGAGTATTAAAATAAATACATCTCTGCCAGGCAGGCCCTACCTCAGAACAGTTAAATCAAGATTCTCTGGGTATGAAACCTCATCAGTTTTTGCTCTATTTTGTTTTAAGCATGCTGAGTGATTCCTCATATAAGCCCATGACTGAGAAACATTGAGCTGTGAGTGATCAGTGACAAACTTGAAGCAAAAGAATCTTTTTTCTCATAATTTTATTAGCATGTTTAGATTAAAGAGACACTAATTAAAATCTTAAGTGACTTGTTCATCAAGTAACAATGTTTGAAAATGAGTTTAAAATCTCTACTTTACCATAATCAGTGGAACTCTTTAGGAGGCTTGATATTTTGCTGAGCACTCCTACATAGTTATATTCTTATCTGAGTTTCTCAAGAGGTTTTCCCCCCTGTTCTAATTGTCTCTTCTTTCTTCCCAAGTGGTATTTGGTTAATAAGTAAGTTAAGTAAGACTAATTGCAAAGTGATCTACTATATCTATGGTTATCGTCTTTTCTGCAAATGTTTTTCTTGAGCACTTCTGAAGGGATATTTTGCTAAAAGGATATGATCTATTTTTTTTTTTTGTAATACTGGAAATACATATTGAAGTCCAACTAGTTGATTTGTAAGTAAATTTTAAAACTGTAGCCAATTTATCTTTTTTTGTTTGTTTATTTGTTTTTGTTTTTTGTATTGTGGAATGAACCCATGGCCTTCCTAGCCCTTTTATTTTGAGATAGGGTCTTGCTAACCTGCCTAGGCTGGCCTTGAACTTGTGATCCTCCTGCCTCCAGCTCCCAAGTAGTGTAATATTTTTTGGCAAGGAGAATATAAGAATCAAAAGCCAATACTTAAATCATTGCACCATCATAATCCTTTTTCAAACTTTTTACCAGGAAAAATGTTGCAGCTCACTTAAAATTCCAGAGGCTCTTGGCATGCCTTATCATCAGATTCTGGAGACTTTTAAGATGCCAGTAGTTGTAAAAGATGGGTCCTGTTCAGACCTTGTTCTTCCTGGGGCTTAATCTTTGTATATCACTTTAGGACAGATGAGATGTGCTTTACCACTTAACTAGAGAATCTGCCTCAAAGCCATGGGCTTTTAAAACATTTTGTGTTTAAACTGTGTCTTTCTCTTTTTTTTTTTTGGTACAAGGGATTGAGAAACTGAATCCATGATCTTTGTTCTGAGATATATCCTTAGGCCTTTAAAAATTTCTTTGTTGAGACAAGTTCTCGCTAAATTGTCTAAGATGGGCTTGAATTTGGGATTTGCCTTCCTTAGATTCCTAGAGTATTGGGATTAAAAGCATGTGCCGCTGGGCCGGAGATTTAGCTCAGTGGTTCCGGTGCCTGCCTCGCAAGCGCAAGGTCCCAAGTTTGATCCCCGATGCCAAAAAAAAAAAAAAAAAAAAAAACCACGGCCCATTATGACGAAAAAATTTTTTTTTTTTTTTTTTTTTTTAAAGGAGAAAGTACAAATGATCTAACATCTTGATTAATTTGATTTTCTAGGATTTATTATTGTGCCATTTCTGGAATATTTCCTCAAAGCGTACACAGGTGTTTTGCCCCATATATAGCATTCTCCATCTACCAGTAAGGAAGCTGTATTTTAAAAATTGCAATTTTAAAGTGACCCTCCACCCCTCTGCCTTTTTTTTTGGAGACAGTGTTTTGCTGTGTGTTATGTTGCTGAGGAGAGTCTCAAATTTCTGGGCTCAAGCAATCTACCTTCCCCAGCCTCCTGGGAAGCTGGGATTGTAGGCATGTGCTAGCATGCTGGACTTTTTAAAGTGACTTTTCAGTGTATGTAAGGACAAGTGGGGTTTGCATTTATCTTGTCCCTTTGATACTTCTGTTTGGATTAAGTGCAGTGTAGTCATCTTGCTTTTTCATTTTTAAATCTGTTTTTAACAAAACAATCATAGGTTTTTCTGTTTTGTGCTTTTGTCTTTGCGCAGATAGAGATGATCTATTTCCATATGATTCTGATATTCTGTGCATTGTCTCAAGTCAGAGATCCAAATGCCTTTCACATCTACACTGTAATTTTTGTGAGATTTAGATTGTATAACCTTATTCCTTGTGACCTCAGTGGCCTTAATTTTATGTGCTTTGGTCTTTGTGTTTTAGTTTTATATTTAAAATAATAGTTTTCACTAGCTTAAGTGCAAATTCAGTATTTGTTCCATCAATCAAATGCTAGAGTACCAGTTCTCAACTACATATTGTATTTGACTAGAAAGTTAATCCAACTGGAAGTCTACTCATTTATTAGAGGAAAACTAGTTTTGACTTTAAGTTATAAAAAGTACTTATCTGGAACTGAAATGTCTTAAAATTTTTTATTTAAAAATTTTATGTATCAATTAATATAAATCTATCACTGTTAACTGTTTTTAGATTACTTGCCACTTTAAATATAGCTTTTGTTTTTAAAGCCAGGCTTTCTTCTTTAAGGGAATCTTTTAAAAATAAACTTTCTTAAAGAGTAAAAAGCCACTGGAAAGTCTTAGAGAACTGACAAGTTCCTTGTTAAGATGTACAAGTACATTTTTTCATGGAAAAGAACTAATTTTGAAAATAGTTCTTAGAATACTTGCAAGGTGTTTGTGTTTTAACAGGTATTATGAGTATAGGAATGCCTTATTTTGATTATGATTTGCTCTATTCTAATCTTTATGATTTGATTTAGCTGAATAATTTTAGACTTTAAATAAAAGTTGTATTTAAATAGCAAGGTAAATACTTTAAAGTTGGTATAACTAGCAGACCTAATACTCAAATGTTTCTGATAATTCCTTTGTTTTTATAGGGAATGCCCTGATGCAGATTCACTTGTAAGTAGAGTTAACTTTGATACAATCAATTTAAATTAGCTTTTTTCATTAGAAAAAAACAGCATATTTGTTAACCATTCAAAGAAAAATGCGAATGTTATTTTATAAATTCACTATTAAAATTACTTTGAAGATGTATTTTGGTTTTGCATTGTCAGGTGTTTTCCTGTTAACTAGTATTTCTACCTACCTTTGCAGAGGTGGCATTTTGCTTTTAAAATTAGGATGGTGCCATATCAGCATGCTCTTTCTTGGAAAATATACAGGATAACAAATCTGCATACTTTAACTAGTTTAGCCTTAGCTCTATTAAAATTCAGCTTTATGTATTCATGCATTTGAGTTTTATTTAAGAGGTTCTTGTTTTAGAAATAATAGCAAGAATGACTGTGCTCAGTATTTTTGTGTTTTGTTTTAAAGAAGACTTGTTTATTTTTCTTGGTTAAATTCTTTATATATAATTAAGTAAGATACCAGATGGAGCTCGTGGGGAGAGGTGAAGTTGAGGAGTAGATTTATTAGATGGTATAAATAATGTATAAACAGCATATTTTTCCAACTGTTCATAAGATTCTGCTCATATTAAGTGCAAGAATTTCAAGTACTCTGGTTCTTGTTGTTTTCCTTGCATAACTGTTATTGTCTTTGGTGTAAAAACATTTTGACCTTTTACAGTATAATGGTATACCAAAATAAAGAACTAAAAATGTTGTGAAACATTTTATTTTATGTAACTTAGGCTAAACTAGTGTTTTTGTTTTGTATTTCAACTTTTTTCTTTTGGGGGGATGGGGGTAAGATACTGGGGATTGAATTCAGAGAGTACTGAATTACAACCCCAGTTCTTTTTTATTTCATTTTGAGACAAGGTCTCACTAAGTTACCCAGATAAGTACAACATCGAATGAAATTCTTTATTATTTGATGTTTTACATGGTTTTTTTATATATGCTTCATTAAAACATTTTTAATTCAGCTTATTGATGCTATTCCATAATGATCAATTATTATGCAGTTTTGAACTGTTGACCATACTTAACTGGTCTAAACACAACACACAGTACACCATTTTTTCATACACACATGAGAAAAAATACACCATAAAAGGACCCCATAAAATACACAATACACCATTTTCTCATATACATGTGAGAAAAGATACATGATAAAAGAACACAGTAATGCCAGGGATTTAGCTCAGTGGCACCACGCCTGCCTCACAAGCGCAAGGTCCTGAGTTTGATCCCTGGTACCAAAAAAAAAAAAATGAACACAGTAAAATGTGTCATGTAATTTGGGGACAGGGGCGGGGGGTTGAGACAAGAGCCTCGTTATTTGTCCAGAGTGGGCTTGAACTCACTGTGTAGCTCAGGCTGGCCTCAAACTCATGGTGATCCTCCTGCCGCAGCCTCCTGAGTGCTGGGATTACAGGCATGCACCACATACCATGTAATTTCAATAAATTGTTATTAAACAAAAAAGTATTTGAATCACCAAAGACAAACTTTGCAAGACATCTAACAAAGGGCTAGTTACTTTCATTAAAAAATTTTTTCATACAAATGAATACAAAAATGCCTAATAGGAAAAAGAATAAAAACAGGCAGTTTTCATAAAAAGAAATAAAAATAGTAAATAACTAATAAATACTACTTAAAACTGATACAAATTAAAATGAAACTACTGTGGTTTCAGTCATATTGTCAAAATTTTGATATAATTTTGGTAGTAATGTAGATCAATACAGTATTTTGTGGATAATTTGGCCCTATCACCTCAAATAAGACTATAATCCTCTACTAGGAATTTACTGTTATGGCTGTGTTCACAATACATCATATCTCTATAGTACCTACACACATATACACTGTTGATCAAGATATGTATATGTATCTGTAAAGGAAAGGGGAGAGACACCATTTTGGTATCCATCAAAATGAGAACTGGTTAAATTTTTAAATATTCACTTGAGGCAATAGTCAGATGTTATAATTAGATTGATTTGTTTGCTGAGCTTATTAATTAAAAGCAAATATGGGTTTTCTTCAAGTGATTGCTGTTTTAAAAATAAAATATAAATATATATGTGTGTGTGTGTTTTTTTAACAAGATTCTTAATCATGGTTGCCTTTGGATAGATGGATTATAGTGGTGGTTAGCAGGGAAAAGAGACTTCTATTATTCATTTCCTCATCTTTATTTTTTAAGGTCTGTGCAATTAAAAATATTAACTAGAGGAATGACGTCTTGTGAAGATTGATCAAGGAAGTGGGAATTGGCTTTTTTTTTTTTTTTTGCCAGTATCCCCAATTCCAAACAGAGATTATGAAACATTTCATTGAGCTCCCATATAGTAATTTTTTTTTTTTGGTACTGGGGATCAAACTCGGGACCTTGGGCTTGCAAGGCTAGTGGCAGAACTACTGAGCTAAATCCCTGGCCCAATTTTTTAAAAAATCATCACCACTGCAACTGCTTTTAAAAATTGATAGATGAAGTGGCCTGTCCTGTTCTTCGTACCACTTTTGATTCACTTCAGCAGTATGGGCTGTAAGTTCATAGGGAAGATGTTACTAGTATTAAGTTTCTGTGACTAGTGCTAGCATAGAAAAATATCCTTGAATTATTGCTGTAAAAATTTATATATTTGGAAATAATTACAGATTAACAAAATGCAAAGATAGTACAGTACAATATTGTGAACATACATGTCATTCCCTTCTCCTGATGGTGACATCTTAAAAAATTATAGTTTCACAACTAGGATGTTGATATAATTCTGTCAAAACAACATTTCCATTGCCATAAAGATCCCTCATGTTGGTTGCTTTTTTATCTAGTACCTTTTCTTTTTTCACCGCCTCTTCAACCTCTGGCCACCAGTAACCTTTTCTCCATTTCTGTAATTTTGTCTAACTCAAGAACATTATAAAGGGAATCATACAATAGCATTTTGAGATAACCTGTTTTCACTTAGCACAATTCTCTGGATATTCATCTAGGTTGTGTGCAGTACGTAGAGAGTTCATCCTTTTGTTGCTGAGTAGTATACCATGTAATGGATGTATGAGAGTTTGTTTAACAATTCACTTACTGCAGGATATTTTAGTCCTTTCCAGTTTTTTGCTGTTAGAGGTAAAGTTACTATGAACACAGGCTTTTGTGTGGATATTGTCTCTACCCTGATAATTTTCTTTCTGAAATCTACTTTAGTACTAAGATAGCCACTTCTAATATTATTAATGCATATTTTTCCATCCTTCACCTTTGAGCCTACCTATATCATAATATTTGAAGTGATTTTCTTATAGAAGCCTATATTTGGATCATTTTGTATTCATTCTACCAGTCTCACTGATTTATTCTAGTTGTTAATAATTGTGGTTTTATTATTTAAAATTTTAATATACTTTTATTTTTTAACCAACACAGTAATCATACATATGTATGGAATACAGTGTAACATTTCATAATGTAATGTAACGATGACATCAGGGTAATTGGCATATTCATCACCATTTATCATTTCTTTTCAACATATGAGAACATGTATTAATTGGTGTTTCTATGTCTGACTTATTGCACTTAGCATGTCTCCAAGTTTGTTCATATTATTGGAAATGACAGGAGTTCATTCTTTTTTTGTAGCTGAATAACATTCCATTACATTTTCTTTATCCTTTTATCTGTTGATGGACACCTAGGCTGACTACTATAAATCTGCAGTAAACATTGGAGTCCAGGCTCCCTGCCTCCATCCCAGGCTCCTAGGGCAGAGAAGCTCAGCTGGTCCCGGCACCCAGAAGGAAGCTCCCCGCCTCCATCCCAGGCTCCTAGGGCAGTGAAGCTCAGCTGGTCCCAGCACCCAGAAGGAAGCTCCCCGCCTCCATCCCAGGCTCCTAGGGCAGAGAAGATCAGCCAGTCCCAGCACCCAGAAGGAAGCTCCCCCACCACCGTCCCAAGCTCCAAGGGCAGAGAAGGTGAGCCGCTTGGGCGCCAGAAGCAACCCCCCACACCGTGGAAATGAGAAAACATATAAACAAGCCTCAAAAACAGAGTTCCAGATCACCTACAGCAACCCCAAACGGAAACAAGATGGAACAATCTGATACTCAACCACCTGGACCCCCTGAACTGGCAACAAAAGAGGATCTGGGAAAAATGAAATCAGAAATAATTACTCAGATAAC
>NW_004624905.1:2092720-2184913 GCF_000247695.1 Heterocephalus glaber
AGAGGAAAACAAATGGAAACAAGGTCTTTGCAAATAGGGAAGGGTGGAGGGGGTGAAGGGAGGGCAAGGGAAGGGGAAAAAATAAGAACCAAGATACTCATGTAATGGTACAAGATCCCAATGATGAATGTAACTGTATTTTCTACCTAAAATGTACCAATAAACTCAATGGGGAAAAAATAAATAAATAAATAAATAAATCCAAAACAAAAAACATTGGAGTCCAGTTACCTGGTCATTCTAACTGGGGTGAAATGATATTTTGTTGTGATTTTGATTTGCATTTCATTGATAGTTACTGATGTTGAGCAGGTTCTTTTTTTACATTTGTTGTTGACCATTTTATTTTATTTTTTCTGTTGAGTTGTTAAAGTCCCTTATATATTCTGAATATGAATCCCTTTTTGGGTGACTAGTTTATAAATATTTTCTCCCATTCTGTAGGTTGTCTCTCTGTTGATTGTATCTTTTGTTATGTAGAAGCTTTTTAGTTGATACAGAATTGGTATATTTGGACCATTTATATTTAATGACGTCAGAGTTTAAGTCTACTATTTTCGTTTTTTTCCTTTTCCACCCCCCTTAACACTTTTATGTCATTTTCTTGCCTTCTATGGATTGAACCTTTTTTAGACCTCCATTTTGATTTATTTTGTAGTTTTTGGGTGAATCACTTGGTACAGCTCTTTTAGTGGTTAGTCTAGGTCAGTCTTCAGTACCTTCAGGTAGTTGTTTATATATTTTGACCAGGCATTATAGTTGTAATCATCAGATTATCCCAGAAGCACCTCCGTTAGCTTCACAGAAAACAGCTCAATGTCATTTTAAATTATTTCATTGTATTAGATAGTGCATTGTAAGCAAATTTAAAGTAGTGTCAGTTACCAGATTCCAGATAGAACCTCCAGGAGACTAAATCAGTAGTTCCCTCTTATCTAAGGAATATATATTCTAAGATTCTTCTTTTGCACGTTCACATGGATGTATGTTTTTTCCTACATATACATATATACCTATTATAGTTTAATGAATTTGGCACATTAAGACATTAACAACAATAATAAGATAGAAAAGTTATTAAAAATATACTGTAATAGTTTTTTAATATATGAATTGTTGATTTCTGAAATTTTCAGTTTAATATTTTCAGACTGCAATTAGCCACAGGTAATTGAAATTGTGGAAAGCAAAACTGTGAATTGAATGACGGAAGGACTACTGTATCTGGTGTTTTTGTAGGCCACCTGGAATAAGAATAAAGGTTTTTTGTGTGGTTTTTTTGGTACCGGCAATTGAACTCAGGACCTCACGCTTGCCAGTCAGGTGCGGTGGCACTGAGCTTAAGCCCCAGCCCAGAATAAAGTATTTCGATAAAACATTGTTTTGATTTCTAATTAATCCACACTTTACTGCAATACCCTGACATTCTGAGACAGTCTTACTTTTTTAAACATTTATTTGGAAATAATTTCCAACTTACAAAGATGAAAGAATAAAAGAATATAAAGAACAGTTGTATCCTTATTTTTTACATTTACTTTAATATTTTTGTTTTGTATATATGTGTGTTTTATATATTATATAGTTTTTTCTGATCTATTTTAATGTAAGATACAACATTACAATGTTTTATCCCTAAACACTTACATGTGTTTCTCCAAAAAAAAAAAATACAGGAATATTCCCCTTACTTAAAGCACAAAAGCATATTGAGAAATGTCTCTTTTTCCTTTATTTCTTATATTCCATTATCCTTTCTTATTATACAACTTCAATGTGTTTAGATTATTCTTCCAGTGGTTTTAGGTTTCCTAAAATTAAGCAGATATATATACTTACACTTTCACTCTCCCTCCCCCAATATATTTATTTGTTAGTTTTGGAGTAACAATTTCATCTGAATATACTTCACATATATCTCTAAAACGTAACCACAATACCACTCCTTAGTATTTTCAGGTAATCTTTCAGTGTTTATACTGGTCATTATCTCTATTTCTATTTACTTTTTGAAGAAACTGGATGGTTTGTTTTGTAGCTTACTTTAGTCAGGATTTTTCTGATTTCATTCCCATACTGTATTATGTTTTACGTCTCCATGTTATGGAAAGTGGTATTTAGATCTAGAGGCTTGATCTGATTCAGCTTGAAGTTCTATTTATCCTTTTAACAAGGTCTTCTCTAAGGAGGGACATGATGACTCTTCAAGAGATGTGGACAGACATTGATGCACTGTCCTACATAGCTCACCCAGACTTTAAACTGTTTTAAAGGGCCACTGTCCCTTATATTTCCATATAGCTTCTTATAGCTTTGAGAATATTTATTTTGATAATTTTTTAAAATTCACATATTCTCTGATTCACATTAGAAACTGTAGATTTTGAGCACTCTGAATTGGTCTTCATCTTGGCAATTTTTTGTCCTGAAATTATGATTGTGTTAGTCCTGATCCATTTTGTAGGTTTTTCTTCAGATGTCTGAAACATGGAGTGTGAGTTGAAGCTAATTAACTAAAAAGATATAATTTTTCCACAGTGCTAATAATTTTAACATGTTGATATTTGATAAATGATTTGGTTCTTCAGTAATAGTAAAGACTGTTTTGCTAATCTGTAATCATTTTGTATATTGTAATTGTCATTGCAGTAAATTTTTTTTCCCATAGAACATTCCTGATGTGGATGAAGAAGGATATAGTATTAAACCAGAAGCAAACCAGAATGATATCCTTTCGTTATGTGTGTATTCTTAGGGATTGTGTTGACAAGTAGATAGTTAAAACACAGTAATGTGTTACTTAAAATCTCTTAAAAATTTAATTGGCTATAATAAAATGTGACTCTTTACTTTTCACTGGACAAGGTTTTATTAATAAAAGTAGTTTTATTTCTTAGTCTGTTTTACCTTTAAAGGTTTTGTTCCTTTTTATAAATATGTAGAAAACCAGTATTACAGTAGGTTAAATAGGAAGACTAAATTCTTTAACTGATAACTCACATACCAAAGAGAACCATTTCTACTCATCTAGTGATTCTGACTCTGAAGATGAAGAACCAAAGAAGATTCGGATAGAAATCAAGCCTGCGCTTCCAAATAACTCACATCACACAATGGCTTCTTTGGATGAATTAAAAGTATCTATAGGAAATATAACACTCTCTCCAGCAATATCTGTAAGTAAGAACATGAACAAATTTATACTCTTTTTATTTACATTCTCTACCTACAGCTGATTAATTGCAAGACTAATAAAAAGTAACATGCTATTTAGCAATAGTTAAGCACATTGGGTAAGAAAATATTTCATAAGTGTATATAAAATTTATTTTTTTGCCGGGGATTTAGCTCAGTGGTGCTGTGCCTGCCTTGCAAGCGAAAGGTCCTGTTTGATCCCCTGTACTGGAAAAGAAAAAGAAAAGAAAAAAAATTTTTTAAATTGGTACATGTTTGTAGTGCGTAATTACATTCATTGTGGGGAATAGTTACATGTACATAATGCATCTTAATTCCTTTTCTTCTCATCTTCCCCTTTTCTTCCATCTCAAGATCTCCCTGTTAACCAAAGATCTCTTATTTCCTGTTGTCTATCTTTTCTTTTGCTAGTTTGTCTGATTTACTTCACTTAACATTATGGTCTTGAGGTGCATCCATTTTTCTACAGTTGACTCTGATTTATCTTCTTCTATGGTAGAGTAGTACTTCATTATATGTAAATACCACATTTTTTTAATCCATTCATCTGTTGATGAATATATATGCTGCTTCCAAGATTTACCTATTAGGAATTGTGCTGCTGTATACAGAAATGGATAAATCACTGTAGTATAATGTCTCTAACTCTTTCAGGAAGATACTTAGAAGAGGAATAGCTAGGTTGAATGGAATTTCTATTTTTAGTTTTTTGAGGATTCTTCATTGTGATTTTCATAGTGATTTTACTAGTTTACTTTCCCACCAACAATGTAGAAGGGCACCTTTTTCCCCTGCAGTTTTGCCAGCATTTGTTATTGTTTGATTTCTTGATGATGTCCATTCTTTCTGCATTAAGATGAAATCTCCTTGTTATTTTAATTTTCATTTCTCTGATCAGGGATTTGGACATATTTTCATGTATTTATTGGCTATTTCTACGTCTTCTGAGAAGTATCTATTCATTTCAATTGCCCATTTTTGATTGGATTTTTTATTCTGGGGGATCTAATTCTTTTGAGTTCTTTATATATTCTAGGTATTAGTCCTTTGTCTGAGGAATAGCTGGCAAAATTTTTTCCCATTGTCTAGGTTGTCTCTTCATTTATATTGGTTGTTTCCTTTGCTGTGCAGAAGTTTTTTGATTTGGTATAATCTCAGTTGTTGATTCTTGATGTTATTTCGCATGTAATTGGGGTTCTGTTCAGAAAGTCAGACCTATGCCTGTGTCTGTAAGGATTTTACCTGTTTTATCTTCCAGCAAATTGTTTATGTTTCAATATTTAGGCCTTTGATCCATTTTTTTTTTATTTTTGTGCATGGCGGTAGATATTGGTCTAGATTCAGTCTTCTGCATGCGTGTAACCAGTTTTCCCACCACCATTTGTTAAAAAACTCTGACTTTCTTTCAACTTACACTTTTGGCCCCTTTGTCAAAGTTCAGATGACTGAATTGCCTTGGGTTATTTCTGTGTCTTCTTTTTCTTTTGATCTGCATGTCATGTTTTTGTGCTAATACCATGCTGTTTTTAATCAGTGTAGCTCTATGATATAGATTGAAATTTGGGATTGTAATGCCTTCTGCCTTGTTTTTGTTGCTCAGGATTGCTTTTTCTATTCTAGGTCTCTTCTGGTTCCATGTAAGTTTTAGAATTGTTGTTTCTCGTGTGAGGAATGCTATTGGCATTTTTATTGGAATTGCATTAAATCTATATTGTCCACTTTTTGACAATATTAGTTCTACCCTTCTAGGAACAGAGGATATCCTTCTATTTTCTGATGTCATTCTCTATCTTCTCTTTCTGACTACTGTACTTTTTGTTATAGAGGTCTTCGATTTCTTTGGTTAGGTTCATTCCTAAATATTTAATTTTTCTTGATACTATTGTGAATGTTACTGTTTTCCTAATTTCTCTCTTGGTGAGTTCATTATTGGTGTACAGGAACACAGTTTATTTTATATCTCACAATATTGCTAAATTTGTTAGTTTTACAAGTCTTTTGGTGGAATTTTTTGAGTCTTCTATGTGAAGGACCATGTCATCTGCAAATAATGATAGTTTGACTTCTTCCTTTCCTATACATATCCCTTATATTTCTTTCTCTTACCTCCTTGCTCTGGCTAATGTTTTGACTACAACATTGAAGAAGAGTGGTGAAGTGGATATCCTTGTCTTGTTGCTGATTTTAGAGAGAAAGCTTTTAGGGGTTCCCATTTAATATGATGTTGGCCATAGGTTTGTGATAAATGGCTTTCATCAGATTGAAATAAAGTCTTTTATATCTATTTTCTTCAGAGTTTTTGTCATGAATGGATGTTGGATTTTGTCAAAGGCTTTTTCTGTGTCTATTAAAATGATCTTGTATTTTTGTCCTTTCTTCTGTTACTTTGATGTATTACATTTATTGATTTGCGTATATTGGACCATCCTTGCATCCCTGGAGGAAATCTACTTGGCCATGTTGTATGATCTTTTTGATGATTTGTTGCATTCTGTTTGTCAGTATCTTGTTGAGGACTTTTGTTATGGTCATTAAATAGATTGGCCTATAGTTTTCTTGTTTTAGTTGGGTCCTTGTCTTGTTTTGGAATCAGGGTAATACTAGCTTCCAGGAAAAAGTTTGGAAATACTTCTTTCCTTTCAGTTGCATTAAAGAGTTTGAGGAATATTGTTGTTAGATGTCCCTGAAATTCTTACAGAATTCAGCAGTGAATCCATCCACCCCTGACTATAATTGATAGGTTTTTTGTTACTGCCTCGATTTCACTGCCTGTTCAGGGGTTTTGTATCTTCTTGGTTCAGTTTTGGTAATTCATGTGTGTCTTGAAATGTGTTCATTTCTTCTAGATTCTCCCATTTGTTGGAGTATAAGTTTTCATCATATTTACTAATAATCTGGATTTCAGTAGTGTCCACTGTTGTTTTGCCTTTTTCATTTCAAATTGTACTGATTTGAGTCGTTTCTTCTTTTGGTAACATTGGCTTTGCCTATTTCTATTTTTTCAAAAAACAGCTCTTCAACTCATTGATTCTTTGTATTTTTTTGGTCTCAATTTCATTAGTTTTGTTCTGATCTCTATGAATTTATTTCTTGTACTAGTTTTGGGTTTAAACTGTTCTTGTTTTCTCGGACCTTGAGATGTATCATTAGGCTATTTGATCTTGCTCTTTTTTTCTAATGTAGACATTCATAGCAATAATCTTACCTCGTAGGACTGCTTTCATTTTGTCCAATACATTCTGGTATGTTGTACTGGCATTTTTATTTGATTCTAGGAACTATTTAATTTCTTCTGTGACCCATTGATGCTCATTTTGTTATTTAATCTCCAGGTTTTTGTAAAATTTCTCTGGTTTCTTTTGCATTGATTTCTAGTTTCAGTGCACCATGGTCTGATAGTATACATGAGACAAATTCAGTTCTTTTGTATGTATTTAAGCAAGCTTTATGGGATAGTATGTGGTCTGTTTTGTAGAAAGTTCCCTGTGCTGGTGAGAAGAATGTGTGTTCTGTTGTGGTAGAGTAGAAAACACTTTGTAGATAGCTATTAAATCCATTTGTTTGATTATATGGTTCAGCTCTGATATTTCTTTGTTGATTTTTTTTGTCTAGTTGATCTGTTTGTAAAAGTGGTATATGGAGGCCTCCCATTATGATTGTGTTGGTGTTTATTTGATGTTTTATGCCCAGTAATGTTTGTTTTATGTAGTTGAATGCACTGTATTTGGTGCATATATAGTTATAATTGTTATCTTTTCATGTTGAATTGTTCCTTAAACTAATATGTAGTGACTTTCTTTGCCTCTTTTGATCAGTTTTAGATGTAAGTCCACTTTGAGAAATACTGCAACTCTGCATGCTTTTGGGGTCCTTATGCATGGAATTTTCTCCATTCTTTGATTTTTAGTGTATGGATTTCTTCTTGGAGTAGATGGGTCTGTTTGATGCAGCAAACCGTTGTATTTTGCTTTTTGATCCAGTCTTCCAAACTGTCTCTTTTAGTTGGGGAGTTGAGGCCCTTTACATTGAGAGTTATTATTGAAAGATAATGCCTTATTCCTGTCATTGGATTATTTTTCTGTGATTGCTTTATTTCTCCTTTTTGTTTAACTGCTCATCCTACTTAATGAATTCATTCCATCAGACTTTTAGGCATTTTTGGCTTTGTTATCTGTGGGATATTCTTGAGAATTTTTCAGAGTGCTGGTTTGGTGCTTATAAGTTTCTTAAAATGTTCTTTGTCATGGAATGTCCTTATTTTATTTGTCCATCAATTTTGAAAGATAGTTTTGTAGTGTGGGTGAAAAGGTGAAAAGTTGTTTTCTTTAAGGGCTTGAGACACTTTACTCCAAGCTCTCCTGGTCTTTAAAATTTGTGTTGAAAAGTCTGTTGTAATCCTAACAGGTTTACCTTTCTAAGTGATTTTTTTTTTTTTTTTTTTAAGACGGCATACGAGATCCTGGTAGGTGACTGGAGTTCAGACGTGTGCTTTTTGGTTCTGGGGATCGAACTCCTCGGGTCCTTGAGCTTGTGCAGCAGGTGACGAAACCACTGAGCTAAATCCCCGGCCCCTCTAAGTGATTTTTTGCTTTTCTCTGACAGCTTTTAAGATAACTTTTCTTGTGTTGACGTTTTGATTTTGACTATGATGTGTTGTGGGGAGTTTCTTCTCTCTTCGTAATTATTTGGGGTTCTGTGTGCCTCACTTACCTTTATTTTGAGTTCTTTCTCCAAACTTGCAAAGTTTTTTTAATCTCTGTTCTTTAAATGCATTAATTAGTCTGTTTATTTATTCATGTTTTTGGTACCGGGGATCGAACTCGGGACCTTGTGCTTGCAAGGCAGGTGGCAGAACCACTGAGCTAATTCCCCGGCCTGATTAGTCTGTTTATTAACTCTCCTACCTTTTGTTATATCATCTTCAAGGTTTCCAGGTCTCTTCTGAAAGATCATTTTGTACAGTTCAGACATTGATGCTTGGTTTCCTCTCCATCAGTGCCCTTTGCATCTGCTTTGGGGAGTTGGGAGTTTTGGGAGGCGTTTTGTTGCCTTGTTTTTTCATGCTGCTTTTCTTTTTTACTTTGTGCTGAGGGTTAAGATCAAATAGAGTGAAGAGATTTTATTGTTGATATGAAATCTCTTTAGTTAGGTTGATTTTCAGTGACATGATCTTGGCTTTATTTCTCAAGAGGTATTATTTACTACTTCAACCTATTCAGTTTAACTGGGTAGACCTAGTTACTGCTTACCTCTGGTGCTTGATTTGGAGACTTAGCCTTGCTGTTGCCTGCTAGGCAGCCATGATTTGCTTTCCTGTTTGTTTTCTGAGGCAGAGTCTTGATATATAGACTGGACTGGCATTAAACTTAAGATCCTCCTGCCTCACTCTACCTGGTGCTGAGATTATAGGCATATGCCACCATGGCTAGCTAGGTTATGATTTTTACACTGGCAAATTTGTGTTTAGCTTGGTTTGGTTTGCTTTTGAAAGTAGTTTTCAAGAAAGAGAAAATATGGAAAATTATTTTTTGTTATTTGTTGTATAAACAATGCTCTATGCCTTGGCAGAATCTTGTGAGTTGGCAGTGTTAATCTAGCATGGTAGGCGTGCTAGGAAGGTGCTCTACCTCTGAATTCTACCTCTCAAACCCTTTAGCTTTCTTGCTTCTTTGGTTGGTGGTCCTGAGGATTAAACCCAGGCCCTTGTACCTGTTTTGCTTATGTTCTGCCACTGAGCTACACTCCCTACCCCTCTTTGCTTTTTTTTTTCCCATCTGTCATTGTAACACTTGCTTTTCGGTGAGAAAATATTACTGTAATAAATCTTACCATTGATAATATATTTTAAATTCAGAAATACTACATAATGGGGAAAAGTATATCTTTCAACCATAAGTATATCTATACATTATCATAATTGATACTTGTTTTTCTTGATAATGGTGAATAAAGTTTTTACTATTTTATGTTATATATTATAAGTAGTCTATATGTATTTTTTGGGGGGGGATTTTTTTTTCTTCCAGGTATACATATGAGAATGTAATTTAATACTATTTTCCCCAAGGTGCTAGGAATCAGACTTAAGGCTTTGTGCTTTTTAGGCAAGCACTCTACCTCTGAGCTATACCTCCAGCCCAAAACATTTCTAAAATGAAGTTTTATCGAACCATTATTTATTTAACATCAAGATTAATGTTGAGTTTTAATGACAGTTGCTTCAAACGTTGTATATATGATGTAGGAAATTGTGAACTACTAAAATTTTTTATTGTGTAAGAGCTTAAGTAATTTAAAATAAATAAATAAATAAATAAAAGCCTAGAGGAATGATGTATATGCCAAAGTGTTAAGCATCTCTCTTTGGAGATTGTGGATGGTTTTAAATTTTCTTTCATAGCAGTAAAAATAAATAAATTTTCATTTTTGCCCTTCTCTATTTTCTAGTTTTTAAATGAATATGTATTAATTTTATACTCTGGAAATAATAAAAGAAATTAGTAGCTAATATTAGATTTGAAAAGAGGATATCTTTGAATATATTTTGTTGCTTAATTTGCTTAACAATCATTTTCCGCCCTAATGCTGTGAGTGTTTTAAGGTCTGTATATCTTAGGTATGATTTAGAAGGGAATAGACAAATTATTAGAACAGGAAAATAGGATAATTTAAATTCTATTCTGAAAAATATTTCTCTTTTTCTTTCCATGTACTACTAGAGACACAGTCCAGTAAGTAAAATATTTTATATTTTTGCCTAAGTTTTTAAAAAGCAGTTGTAATGTTTGAATATTGATTTTTAAAATATTCAAAATCTAATCATGTAGGTTATTAGATTAACTTGTTACAGTATCTTGCTGTAGGTACTGTTCTAATATTTTAGGAATGCTTCATTGGATATTAAAGGTACATGTATTATTTTAAAATATAAAACAAAAGCTACTAAAAGTTTTTCTATATATTTTATCTAATTTATAATTGAGCAGATATATTAAAAACAACTTAAAACTAGGTTCTCAATATTTACATTTTACCACCAAATTATTGTTTAATGGTAGTTTTTGCATTTCTGTTTTAGGTACAGATGAATCGAAATTCCTCTAGTAAGTCTGACTCTTGAATTGATTATTTTGTCTATTGAAATGTATCAGGCAGTTTGTCAGCCTGATGTAGTTATAGAAATAAATTATTTTTTCATCATTACTAGTTTTTTAGCAGTCAACTAGAAGGATGTTTTCTTTAAACATAAAATAACTTATGTATATTATTTCTTGGAGCACTAACAGGCACACCTAAATTTAATAAACAGCTATAAGAGTATTCAGAAATTAACAAAACCATATTTTAAGATGGTATTTAATAAATATCTAAGAATATTAAAATGTTTCACTGGTGTACTCTGTTGCAGGAGTCAGAAAGCATTTATAAAATGAGTAATCTTTAGCTTTACCTGTTTCTTAGCTATATCACAATTGCAATTTCTATTGTATGATTGTAAAAATAATTTAATAATACAAAAACTTTTAGGATATTAACACCTTTTGCCTAATTATATTTTAAAAATAATAAGGATTATTGGAAAACTAGAGTTGAGACATCCAGCTCAAAAGCTGTGTAAATTTGTAAACAGAATGCCTGAGATAAAGTATATCAGTCTTAACTGAAATTAAAACACAATTTAAAAGACTCGTTAAATTCATAATAAATATCATATTTAAGATGTTTCAATTAAAAGTAGCTTGATGATAGGGGTCTTGGGGAAAATGAGAATAAATGGAGACTCCTGAGTTATGAAGATGAAGGAGGACAAAATACAGAAAAATGGAGAATAGTACAATAAGCACCTTGAGGCAGAATAAACAGCCAAGCCAGGCCAAATGGAAGAATGTAGTGTGAATGGGTATTATGTATAGCGAGGTACTCCTCAGTAGTTTGCTACAATTATCCAGATCGATTTACCTTGTATTTATCAGCTATTTCTTGGTGATGCATAATATTAGGTGCAGGGAAAGTTGCTTATACACCAGCATGACTTTTGCATTACTGATTCCATTCCTATTTCTTACTGCTTATGAAATGGGAAACATAATTGCAAAAGTTAGTAAAACAGACTGTTGCCCCAGGTTGCTATAAAAATTTGAATTTTCCAAAATAGGACTTTTTTCAAGAGTTAATCATAAATATAATAATCATTAGTGATATTTTTAGAACTTGAAAAAATGTTTTTATGATTCATCAATTAAAATTCTTCAGTAAAGTTTATGTATGTATTTAAACATTTTCTTCTACTTTTTAAAAGTTATAGTTTGTATTTTTCTCCTTTAAACAGTAATTTTATTTTAATGAATTTTGTAGTTTAGTTGATAATGAGTAATTTCTTAACAAAGCTATTGGAAGAAATCAAGATTCAGCAGAAATTCAGCTTATGTAATTTCTCTTTAATTGTTTGTATTAACATTATCACTTCCAAAATTTTCAAATTGTTCACAGCATTGGGACATGTATGTAGTTTCTCTTTTTTTGTTAAAATATTGTATTTCTCAGATTATGAATTTTCTGATAATATTTCAATTTTTTAATTAGATGAGGAGTTAACAAAATCAAAGCCATCTGCTCCACCCAATGAGTAAGTTCTATTTTTAAAAGTAGACTATTATTTTAGAGGGATTTTAGGTTCAGAGCAAAAGTGAATGGAAGACACAGAGGTATCTCAAATTTTTCTAGCCTCCCCATCAAAATCCCTCACCAGAGTGATGCATTTGTTACAACAGATGCATCTGCAGTTTGACGCCTCATAATCACTCGAAGTCTTAGTTTACATTTGGGTTCAATCTTGACGTTGTATATTCTGAGTGTTGACAAATACGCAGTGACATGTACCCACCATTATAACATCATATAGAGTATTTTAACACCCTCTGTCCTCTCCTTATCGCATTCTTTCTGTCACATTTACATTTTAAGTATTTTGCCTCTGTCTTTTCTTTCCAGAGTGTTTTCTAGATAATTACCTCTACAGTTTCAGTGCTACTAAAATGTTAATCATCCTGTTTTCTAAATTGTGAAAAGTCATGTTAGAGTTTTTAGATGTTTTACTTTTCAGTTGATAATATTTTTTACAGTGATCTTTAAGAAATTCATTGAACTGCTGTTGGCCTTGGTGGCCTCAGTGTTTCTAAATAAATGATGATACAATCTAAGTTTATATTTGTGTGTATTTCAGCTAGTTCACATGGAAATTTTCTTGTTTCTTCCTTCAGTTTTGCCTATGACTTTATAAAATACACTGTATTTCATGAGCTTCAGAATGAGGAAGTGTCTCAAGATGAAAAGGCAGAGGACCAGATGGCATGTTGCCACATCTTCTTAAAATGAATAAAAAATATTAAACTAATGTTGCATGAGTCCCTTATGATTTTTCTATTTGTGAGAGTACTTTGAGTTCATGTTTCTTACATGAATAAAATGTAGACTTAATTGAGTAGTTTTGCAAGATAACTTGTTTAGCATTTAAAGTTTTGTTTTTAGGAATAATTTATGCAGTTACAATGTTAGGGTTTATCTTATAACATAGTGTGCATAGGTAAGTGTTCAGATACTAGACAGATAGGAACTTTCAGAAAGTGTAACATTTTCAGTAAAGTAGGCTTACTTTCTGTTTAAGATTTCTTAAGATTTTTTTTAAATAATTGCAGCTTTAATATATTAAAATATTGAAACCGTCTTTCTGTACTTCAGAGGACTTTTTAAAAAATCCTTTCACCTTCTTCTCCATCTTTGAAAATAAGTGTGGCTTTGTAAAATATTAATGAATTTCACTTCACTTCAATTTTCTGTCTGAGCCTGGACACTATGTGTGAATCAGCACAGCTGATACTGTCTTAGAATCAGTTTAGCTGTGGGTCTTTGAACAGCTTAGTTAGACTCTTTGTACCGCTTTCCTTCATTTGTAAAGCTGAAATTATTCCTATTTGACACCATCCCAATGTTGTTAGAATCTAACCAAATATGATCTAGGGAATAATTCCCCACCTCTGCCCTGCCAACATCATATAGTGTTATTTTAGGTTCTGCTAAAGTCTGTTAAGTTACTTTACATAAACCATTGGCAGTATACCCACCCTTTCAATGATGTATACTGAGCTGTTAGAATTCTGTGAAATAAAAATAGGTAACTAGATTTTCTACTAATAAATATTCTTTTGTTAAAATTCTTTTTTTAATGACATGGCAGAAAAGGGACCAGTGATTTACTTGCTTGGGACCCCCTATTTGGAACATCTCTTGATCCGTCATCTGCTTCACTAGCTTCGTCATCAGGTAAGTACATACATATTTTTTTTTAACTTGAGGGATGTAGTAGTTACTTTTTTTTCTAATAAACTTATTCACCACTTCTATATTGTATTTAATGATATAATACTTTTTTTAACTTGTCCTCTAATCGTATTGGCAGATAAAAATAATTTTATACTGGCTTTGTTAGTTTGAAGACCCCATGGCTTAAATAATAAAATGTCATCAAATACCAACAGGGTTAAAAAATTGATGTTTTTAATCTCTAGTCATCATTTCATATCATTACCCAAATAATAATTGTTTATAGATAATTCAAATGCATAATCAGGCATTAATGTAACTGGTCCTTTCTTGATGAACATTTAAGTTCCATTTTATTTTCCACTGTGTACATTAGTGGAAATAACACATTTTGTGTACATCTCATAATAACCTTGTGATAATGATCATTATAAAATCTGTGGGTCACAAGATATGTCCATTGATACTTTTTGCTAAACTACTTTTTGGAAAGGATTTAACACTTCCCAAGCAATATATGAAAGAATTTGATGAATGCTTTTTAGTTGTCGTATTGGCAAAAATATTGTTTCTCTTTTCTTCAAAATATACAATTCCCATAAGTCAAAAGTCAAAGCAGGCATCAAAAATGTATGTTATATAAAAAAATCACTTTAAGTTGACTTTCTGTTCTCACTTCTGGGATTTTGAATTGCCAGGTTAAGAGGGTTCTGGAATCTTAGGGATACAACTTAAATTTGTTGTGATCATGCTAGATCAGTCTGCTAGGAGTTACTTGTTCTATTTAATTTTATCACATTAATATCTGCATGAAGTCCTTTTTATTGTTCCTATTTAATAGATGAAAATGTAAAAAAGCTCAGAGATAATAAATAACTTTCCAAGATTACATAGCTAGGAAATAAGGAGAACAAGATTCAACTTGGATTTTACTAATTCTAAAATCATTTTTCTATGTGTCACACTCCAGTAGATTAACAACAACAAAAGGCTAGGCATTTTATAATTAATAATAAAATATTTATATTTTAAAACAGACTGTTTAGAGAGTATTTTAAAAAGAAACTACATTATATATCTACTCTAAATGGTATTTAGAAAGTAGGGAGTGTAATCTATACCTGGTATTTAAAAAACAGCAAAAACAGTCAGTTGATAGTTGAACATATTCTGAAGTAACATTAGACTTTCTCAATGGGTATCTGTTCCTATTTAGTGTTATAAAACTAACTTTACAAATATGTAAGGGAAATAATTACAGAATTCTCTTCTATGTTTAGTAAAAATATCAGTGATGTTTTGTATTTAGAATAGAGTCCTAAGCAGTATGGTGTGTGTGTGCGTGTGTGTGTGTGTGTGTGTATGTGTATTAGTTACTAGGGGTTGAACCCAGCATCTCACACATGCTAGGCAAGGGTTCTACATAGCACTGAACTACACCCCTAACCCACTTTTTTATTTTTTTAATTTTTGAGTCAGGGTGTTGCTAAGTTGCCCTGGCTAGCCATAAACTTGTGAACCTCTTGCCTCAGCCTCCCATAGCTGGGATTACAGGTGTGCTACCTCCATGCCCAGCTCTAAAGCAGTACTTAAAAAATTTGTTAACCTATTTTTATGAATTATTTCTTAAAAATCTTCAATGAAAATGTTCAAATTGGTATCACAGGGGCCTTAGTTATGTAGCAGTTTCTTCATAATTCTGCTCATCATTTCTTGCTTTTTTTTAGTATAATCTCTTCTTTAAAAAGTTCTTCCTCTTGTTACCCATGTAAACAATATTTTACTCGTATCTTCACTTGAGGTAAAAACTATTTTTATCATTTGATGTTTAGTAGCTAGGAAATGATAAATTTACTAACATTTTGCTAGTTCTGTTTTTTAATTTATTTGCGGGGGGTTGTTTGTTATTTTGTTTTCTGTTTTTTTGACTTTTTTTTTTTTTTTTGGTGCTGGGGAATCAAACCTGGGACCTTGTGCTTTCGAGACAGGCGGCAGAACCACCAAGCTAAATCCCTGCCCATGTTTTCTATTTTTTGAGACAAGGTCTCACTGTGAGTTCAGGCTGGCCTTGAACTCAACAGTAATCCTGCCTCAGCCTCCCAAGTGGTGGGATTAACAGGAGTATGCCACCACGCCTGGCCCTTTTTGTTTGTTATTTTGAGACAAAGTCTTGCTGTATAGTTCAGGCTGGCTTTGAACTCATTATGTGGCTCAGCCTTTCCTCAAACTCAATAGCAAGCCTCCTGCCATAGCCTCCCAAGTGGCTGGGATTATAGACATGTGCCACCATGCCTGGCTACTCATTGTATTTTAAGCCTTTCTATATGATATGAAAAATAGTAATTATTTTGTTCTTCAAAATATGTTAGTGATACTCAAAAAAGATAATCAAGCTGAAGATGCTAAGCTAAACAGTGCTTGCCTTGGATGTGCTAGGCCTTTGGCTTAATCCCCAGCTCTCCCCAATAAAAAGATGTCATGAAAAGATTTAGGAAAAAAAAGATAATTATTATTAAGCCTTCATTTGAATGCAATATAATTATTGGTCAAGGTGACCAATACATTATTGTGATTCTGTTATTTTACAAACTGGCCCTAAAATTATGAAATACACATTTTGTCTCAAATTTTTTCCACCAATTTTTACATTGCATGTTTTCCCCCATCCTAAATCCTCTGCTCAGGTACCCATTTTCACATTTTAGCAAGGTCCAGGTTTTGAGATTATTCCCTACTCTCTCTTGTCTCTTTCACAATCTTAATTGTCAGTTAATAAAGTTCGAAAGGTTGCTTAGAGCTTGGTTGAGAAGTAGTTTCTGTTGCATCTTGTGCCACACAGACTATAATTGAGCACGTTTATTTTAAACATGATAATATATAAACATTTGTGTATTTTTTAAATGTAATATAACTACCTCACACCTACCTTCCCTTTGATAAGTGCCCTGTAGACCATTTTCTTTTCTGCCCATAGATAAATTGAGCTCTTGTGCTCCAGTAAGACCCTTTAAAATTATCTTTTAAAAATATTAAGCTCCATTGCTGATTTACTCCAAGGAACTTCCTATATCAGTTTTATCGCTAGTCAGGAATTTTGTTGAGTTCCATATATACACTGCATTATAATTTTGTCATCTTGTCAAATCTTTGTAGACCTGGTTCTTACGTCACGGTTATTTACCTTATTCCTCTGGAAAAACAGGAATAATTCTGACTTTATATAGTTTTTGAACCTTCAATTTTATATAAATATGGACTTCATCTTTTCATAACATTGTTTCTTATGTTCGTACTTGTTTTCCTCAGTTAGTATGAAGTTTGAGAATGTAGCTCAGTGGTAGAGCACTTGCCAAACATGAATGATGCCCTAGGTTCCATTCCCAACTCTGCATTTAAAAAATAAATAAATAAATGTTTTGAGTTCATGCTGTTCCATGTATTATTTGTTCTAGTTTCAGGTAATTAAAATAACATTAAACTGAAACAAAGGAACTATTGACTACGTAGATACACATTTTAGTTACCATCATCTTTGCTTTTAGAATCTAGATTAGTCTCTGCTTTGTTCAGGTAAAGAATGATATCACAAATGTGTTATCTTTCCTCTTAGGTAGTATCTATGGGCAGGTACAGATTAGCTCTTATCACCTATGTTTTTATACTTTTAGGGCATTTCCTGTTTCTTGAAACACTTCAAGACATTTGTAGCAGTGAGCTCCACTACCAGAAAAAAAACAAAATGCACTAGAACACTTAAGAATGTAATCATTATGTACTGCAAATATTTAATAATTTTTTTAATTTAAAAAAACAATTAAACAATTATAGTAGTCTACTGGAGAGGCTTCTAGAAGCAGTGCCTAAATGACATATGCAGATAGGATAATCATTTATAAACAGTAATAGTAATAAGTATTGTTATTAGCTTTCCTCAAAAAGCAGATTCTGATTGTTTGAAGAAGCTAAGCTTCACACTTTCGCCAGGCTTAGTTTCAGTCTGTTTAAATGCCATTTGGACAGGCCTCCTGATCAGTGATGAACCTTCAAGAGCCTCTGCTTAGTGACATTGTCTCACAAGCTTGAAATAAGAGTGTGTGTTGGTGCTGGATTCATTAATGAGCATATCTTTAAATGAGATATAACACAAAGAAGTGTGGTAAATGTGATGGTCCTCAGGTTGCTGCTCATTTCTTTCAGAGAACAGTTTAAACTGAATCCAGTTCAGCAGCAGCCTCAGATTCTAAGCTTGGTGTCTTATCTTTTTTCACTGTTTTCTGCAAACAATGCTGAATAGTGTTTATGTGATATCCCTTCATGTGATATGGTTTTCTTTCTTTTTTTTTTAAATTTTTTTTCTCTGAGAGAGGGTCTTGCTGTGTAATCCAGGCTGGTCTCAAACTCACTGTGTAGCCTAGGCTGGCCTAGAACTCACAGAGATCCTCCTGCCTCAGCCTCCTGAGTACTGGGATTACAGGCATGCGCCACCACACTCAACTGTGATATGCTTTCTAAATGATTCCCTACCTCCCAAAAAAGGAACCCTCCTGTACTGTTGGTGGGAATGTATACTGGTACAACCACTATGGAAGTCAGTATGAAGATTCTTAAAAAAGTAAAAATAGAAATTACTCCCTTTCTAGGTATCTTTCCCCAAAAGTTAAAGGCATCTTTTTTTTTTTTTTTTTTTTTTGTACCGGGGCTTGAACTTGGGTCCTTGCACTTGCGAGGCAGGCGGTGGAACCACTGAGCTAAATCCACGGCCCTAAAAGCATCTTATTACATAATACTCACGTTTATAGCAGCACAACTCATAATACAGTAGTTAAGTCTTGAAAGTGGTCTGTATGTTCATCAACAGATGATTGGATAAAGAAAATGTGTTTATACACAGTGGAGTACTACTGTGCCGTAAAGGATAGATCTGAGTCATTCGTAGGAAAATGGGTGCACCTTGAGACCATAATGTTAAATGAATTAAATCAGACACACAAACTTAAATATTGCATGGGTTCTCTTGTATGAGAAACCCAAGATATAGATAGATATATAGATAGATAGAGATATATATAGATATGTATATATATGATAGATAATAGGAAACAGGGAAGAGATAGGGCTTTTCCAAAAGAGGGACCAAGTGATGGAGAGGGGAGAGGGAAAGATAGGAGAAGGGGATGAAAAAAAGAATGAAGATGTGTTCTGTATATGGAAGTCCCCACAATGACTGTAATCATGTACTGCAAATATGTACTAGTAAAAAAGAAGGAAAACAGATCCTCCCACCTCTCATTCATTTCCTTTCAATCCTGTAACTACTCTTTTATCTTAACTGTCGCTTCCATCACCTTCCCTATTCCTCCATTGATGACCAAGGGCCTTCAGCTTAACTTCTTGTTTCCCTATACATATATTTAGGCACATTTAGATATTTTTAATGTTGCATATCTGTAAACTTGCTGAATGTATTTCCTCCCATTATATTTTACAGTCTCTGGATGATAGCCCATATTTTACAATGGACCAAACAGTTCTGAAATCATTTTAATTTCTTTAAAAATAATTTAAACATGTTTACCTCCATTCTCCTGCTTATAAATTTCTGACTTGGTGCTGTACACTTGGCTTTCATTCAGTAATTTCTATATAAGAATTTTTAATATTAGGAATACTAATTTTTAAAATTGTGAAATTTGTAATTGGCATTGAAAAACAGTGAATATTAAATTTATATAGGATTTAAGAAAAATTAAGATTATTGTGAATACTTAGCAAAATAATTGTAGTGATTTGTGGAAACTAATAGAATATTTTTTAATGCTTTTAATTATTCCTGAAAATGTTAGGGTGTGGTTCAACTTAAAAGTCAAATTAAGTTTAAGGTATTTTATGTAGAGTTCATGTTATAAAAATTTGATCTTATTACTGTCTGTCAAGTAGATGTATTGGTAGAAACTAAAGGCCCAAAATTGGTTTATTTTCACAAACTAGTTTATCAGATTTAAGTCTTTATATGTATAAGTAATTGAAACAAATTAAATGTGTATGTGTGTCAGTTTTGTTCAATGATTAATTTTTTTTTCAGGAATATTGTACCTTTAAGAAAAAGCATATTTTATGGGTAGATTTCCAATATTTTAACAAACATATGTATCTCCTGTAAAATGAACATGAATCCCAGCAGTTCTGATATAATAGAATGTCTTTATTGTAAGGATTGTTATATACTAATGGTTTTCTTCAAATTCTCTCCCCCCCCACCCCACCAGCCAGGCCCACAACTCCTCTTTCTGTAGGCACCATTGTCCCACCTCCAAGGCCTGCTTCCAGACCAAAGCTTACTTCAGGCAAACTCAGTGGGATTAATGAAATAGTATGTACTCAGGTGGTTTTTTTAAATTATATAACTGTTTTAAGATATAAATGATATTTTTCTGTATGCCCCTGTACAGTTAAATGCTTGGTTTTCTACTTGAGCCCTCAAAATATAGAAAAATTTCCCCCAACAAATGCATCCTTCACTCTCCCTTATAACCTCAACAGTCATACCTGTGAACCCACACATTGTCCTAACCTCAACAGTCATACCTATGAACCCACACATTGTCCAGGAGGAAAAAGATTTTTCAGAGTTGGCACATAACAAAAACATCATTCAGTATCCATTGTCTCACTGTAACGAAGCAATTTTCATATAATTCTGCTTAAAATCAAATAGTAAGGAAGAAATTGTTATTATGCCTTAGAAATACACTGCCAAAAGGGTCCTGGTGTGTATCTTATTCAGCTTTCTATATTCTAACCATAGGAAACTGGAATCCACATCAGTTAATTGACCTAAAAGGATGTATGTTGGGGGGATGGGGGCCACTGGTCATCACAATGAGAAGATCAGTGGGCTCTATTCAGAGTGAGGCCCTCCCATACTCAGCCTTTTTGCTTCTGATGTGTTCTGTTTTGCTTCATCTTCTACACTAATTGCTAGTTTAATTGCCAAAATTAAATTTCTAAAGGTCAAACATTATCTTATTTTTTTCCTTGATATGTATTTCCATTGGTACCGTAATCCAAGAAAGTGAATATTTAAGCTGAGTGTATGAGACTGTAAAGTTGCCTCAGCAACCTGGATCACTAGATTAGCTGCCCAACTTTCTGTTTCCAGCCTAGGTTCAGGCCACTTCAAACTTTCCAATATTGCCCAAATACATCATGCTTTCTTTTCTTTTAATGGGGGGGGGGGGCGGTGCTGGGGATCCAGTTCAGGCCTGTGCCATTGACCTACATCATGTTCTTTTATACATCCATTTTTAAAATGCTCCTTCTGTCTGAAGTACCTCAGGGTTTTTTTTGTAACAAACTGGCCTACTTAAGACCTAGCTAAATATCACCACCTACATAAAACTCTTCCATCATTCCATCACTTCTCCAGCAGATTTAATTATTCTGTTATTCCCATATACTTACTTACATTTCTACTAGTGCACATAGCACATTATGTTGATTTTCTTTATGTTCTTCTTACTGATCTGCTGTAACCAATTTCATACCCTTAGTATTTTGAATAATGCCTCTCTCATGTACATAATTAGGAAAATGTTCAGTGAATAAATGAAAAGGCTTGAGCACCACTTGTTAAAATGGTGTCATCTTTCTTTTACTTCCTATCTGAGTGAAATAACTTTAGGGAAAGTGAAATGAAAAACAAGGTACCAGGCTGCCAAGATGGCCAGGATTTAAGTAACATAAGAATTACTATATCGTAAGTACAAAATTAATAAAAAATTATGCTGATTACAAAAGCACAATGTTTGATCATGTAATAAAATTTGGAAAATGTAGAAAACATAGAACATTTAAATTTTCCTCTGTCTTACCCTCAAGATAACCACTGTTAAGATGCTTAGATATATATTTCTTTTCATTATATTCTTTTTTTTTTTTTTTTGGTACCAGGGATCGAACTCAGGACCTTGCACTTGCAAGGCAGGTGCGGTGCCACTGAGCTAAATCCCTGACCTTTTTATTATATTCTTAATGCATAAGTATTTGTCCAGAGGTAGAAAATAAAATTGTTAAAATTACAGACTTATTAATCACATATTAGCCAAACAACATTAGGCACATTATTTACTGAATCCCCATTTCAACATGGGTAAAATGCATATAATGATGCTAGGTTGCTGTGAAACTTAAATGACTTAATATGTGTCAAACATGTCAAGTACAAGTATGCTCAAAAAAGTGCATTTTTTAAACAAAAAGTTAACTGTTCATATTTCCAGTTAATTTTTCACTAGAAAATATTTTGGGAATGGCTTTCTAAATTATGAATTATTATTTCATGGTTTTCAAGAGAATCCTTTGTCAAATAATTACACACTTAAGCATATTAAGATAAATCAAGTCAAGCTGGATGTGGTAGGACAAACCTATAATCGCAGGTGGCTGAGGCAGGAGGATCCTTGGGAGATCGAGGCAAGCCCGCACTACACAGTGAGTCCTTGTCTCACCACCCCTGTCCAAAATAAAATTAAAATAAAGTCAGGCTTTTATGGTTGATTCATTCACATCAACCTCCTTTCCTAGAAGCTCTCTTCCCTGAGATCTTTCTAGAAACTACTCTGAGGGCTTCAGGGAGCACCATTTGAAGTGGATTGAGTATTTCAATGTATAAATGCTCTGTCTTCTAGACTGTTTTCAGAATTAAATTTCTAACTTTAGAAATTTATTTAACATTTAGTTTATTTCTGTTTTCATTGTTATAAATAATGTTTTAATGAATATTCTTATGCTTCCTTCTTTGAAGGCACTATTTCTTTAGTAAAAGATTTTAAAAATGAAATTCATGAACTAAATGAGATACATGTTTTAAAGATTCTTGATAATTATTACTGTATTGTCTCCTAGTGAACCACACCCTCCTTATCCACTAAGCTTTGCTGTAGAGCAAATGCATTTAGAGGGGGGTCCCAGACCAGTGGAATAATCATCACCTGAGAACTTGGTAGAAATAATCTCTCTGGCTCCATCCCAGACAAATCAGAAATTCAGGGGAGGGGCCCAGTAATTGGGTATTAAAAAGCCCTCTAAGTGATTCTGATGCACACTAATCTTTGAGAACCACTGTTTCAAAGCAATGTTACCCAATAGAAATATAATGCAAGCAACATATATGATTTCAAGTTTTCTAGTAGCACATTTAAAAACAGTGGAGGGCCAGGGATTTATCTCGGTTCTGCTGCCTGCCTCACAAGCGCAAAGACCCGAGTTCAATCTCTGGTACCCCCCCCCCAAATAAATAAAAATAAAAAGTAAAAGCAGTGGAATTCGGTCTAATGTATCTTATTTTACCCCATATATCAGAAACATTATATTTAGAATAATGAATGAAGTTTTACATTCTTTTTATGTATATGCTAAGTCTTCCAAGTCCTCTCTGTATTTTATAGCCTTATAAATACATCTTAATTTGGATTAGCCACATTTCAAGTTCTATGGATAATTGTACTGGACAGCACAACTTTAAATATAGTTTGAAACCACTTAGGAAAATAGCTATTTCTGTCTTTTCCTTAAGAATTGTAAAATGCATTATAAAAATGTGTCTGCATCATATTGGCCACAAGGCTATGTTGCTTGCAGTAAGAGAAAATCCCCCATAATAGTTGATCTCAAGATTTTTTTCCTAAGCTTGTTAAGTTTCAGATCATTCAATTCTGTTATCTGTTCAGCCCTTTACCATTTGTGTCTGTATCAATATATAGCTGAAATTTTAGCACCTGGCTATATTTTTTTTAATGTGTTGTCTATAATGGTGTCCTTAACTGTACTCTAGAAAAAAAATTGTTTAAAAGTAGTTATACGTGTGGGTGGGGGTGACAAATGATAAAATAATTTGTGTAATATCTGAATTTTATGAAAGTATCTGTAAGTTGTTCATTAATATAATGAATTGAGTGTAGGAGTACTTACAGGTTTTTATGTGTTTTTCATGTCTCTCACATAAGAAAGGACAGTATCTTTCCTGTTCACTCCTTTTTACCTAGTACCTGAGCCATATAGTAGACATTAAATAACTGTTTCTTTTATAAGCAGGAAAAAATTATTTTTAATTAAGGTAAATATGCCTTTAAAAAATGAGACACCTTAGCAAATGTTGCTAATATGTTATTGGAACAATTAAGATTTTGGAAGTAAAAGGTCTGTTCACACAAGTAAAAGATAAATGAATTGGAGATATTTTTGCTATTTGTTTTTGTATTTAACTAGAAAAGTGAAAAAGTGAACAGAATTATTATTTTCTTAACTTCTTTGTGGGGTGAGCGTTATTAATGAGGATGCCTTACAAGGATTACAAAGAAATGTGAACAGATTTGTAAACATCAGAAGTAAAAGGCAAGCAGTATTTAGAGAAGAAAATATTTGTAACAAGGCAAAAGGTTCACATCAGACCATTCATAAAAGTGAAAATAGACACATATCTATCAAATTAACTAGAAAATTTTTTAATTATTGTATTTTCTTCTGTGACTCAATTCATTGCTGACAGAGTGCAGAGAAGTAATTTCCTTTGTATGCAACAGTAGTGTAAAGTGAATAACCATTTTGGGAAGCCATTTGGTAGTGTATGTGAAGAGCCTTCATACTTTGTTTAAACTAGTATTTTAGCTTCTGAGAATCTATATTAAGTATACTTTTTGAAACACAAAGTATTTTATGCACAAAGACCCTCTTGACAACATTATTTTAATATATCCTTTCATCTTTCAGTGTATTTTTGAAAATGATTTGACATATGGCATATCTGAGTTTAAATTACAAGAAACAGTAAATTTGGTATATTAAAGTTAAATTTACCTGATACAAAAATCTCTGACAAGGAATTGTTGTAGCGTTTTGATAGATAACTTTGCTTTTAAGCCCAGGCCATTCAGCCCACCTGTAACTTCCAACACCAGCCCACCTCCAGTCGCTCCTTTAGCCCGGGCAGAAAGTTCTTCCTCTATCTCATCATCTGCTTCATTGAGTGCTGCCAATACTCCAACAGTAGGTAAGTGTTTATCATTGATTATGAAATTTAGCAAAGTATAATCAGGCATATATATATGACCTAGTAAGGAATTTAACTTAGAAATTTTATTTTTCTAGAAACACACCTGATTTCATACTGGCCCCATGTCCTTTTCTATTTCAGTCTTTATTATCTGGATAGGAGAATTTTAACTGTGGCTAGCAGTATTAAGAATGAATCAAATTTACAACTACTGTCAGTATAAACAGTTGAAAAAAATATATAATGCAGTTCTTTGTGCTGTGAACTGATAGCTGCATTCTTAAGAAAGTTTGTGTTTTGAAAAGAATTGATTTAATGAAAGGAAAGGATTTTACACTTGAATGAGTTGTATTTTTTCATCAGAATTTAAATCAAAATTAAGATTTTTTTAAAAGCTATTAACGTGTAATTGTATAAACCTAAGCCTCATCAAATAAATCTAGTATTGTATACATCTAGATTTGGTTAATTTTTCTATTGCCTTTGCTCAGTGTTTTCTGTAGATTTTCTTTACTTTTCTCATTAGTGTAATAAACAAATGCACAAAGCCACTTAAGCACAGCAGCTATGTTTCAGAAACAACCTCTCATCAAATCAAACAACTTCTCAGTAATGCCGTCTTACTGCTGGTTCTAGGAAGTGATGGCTTTTGCCTTGGTAGTGCCAGTCCCTAATTTGCACTAGCAGCACTACTTCAGAATTGCTCAAAGTGTGGTCCTTGTACCTGCAGCATATGCATCACTTCATACTTAGTAGAAATATAGACTTTCAAATCAGATATTCTGGGAGGAGGCTACCAAGCTGGGTCCTACAGGGGATTCTGATGAATGCCAATTTGAGAGTGACAGCCCTAAAGCCCTGATTTAATTATATCAGTTTAATTTGTGAGAACCCACACAGGAGATAAGCATCTTGTCTGTGTGGCCATTGTAAAAATAATATGTAAGAAGCATAGGCTAAAACGTAATATGTGTCACTTTACGTAACTTCATAATAACAGCTTTTCCTCTTTTAACTTCATGTAAAATGAATATATATAAATAAGTTTGTTCTTTCATTTGGTTTAATGAGTATATATATATATAATAGTATTGTTAATTTTTATTCTCATGGTGTGTATATTTTGGTCATAAGCATGTAAGATGAGCCCTCTTAGAAATCAAGAAGATAGTCTGGGTAACAAAAATGAACTTTAGTTCTTTTTCATTATCTAGATTATTCGGAAGGGTTTGTTTGTAATAGGGAACCTGTAAGTGCATTTTGATTGAGTTGGTACATACTTACGGTTTTAGCCAATGATGGCAGTAGGTGACGGGGGAAGCAGGTAAGGCAAGTGGATGTGAATTTTAAACAACAGAGGTTCTTGAGCTGTACGTAGAAAGTTCTCCTCTTTTGTCAGATGTTAGAGCTGGGAATGGAGCTCAGAACTGGGGGTGCTTGCCTAGAATGCCCACAGCCCTGGGTTCAATCCCTAGAACTGCCAGATTTTTTTTTCCTTTCCGTCACAATGTTTATTTAGCTCTCTATTTAAAGTTTTGCTTCTTCTTGTTTCTTGAAAATGTTTTCTTTTCCTGCAATATTTTGTTTTATTTAAATATGATAGAAGATGATAATTTGATTGGGACACTCTCTGAAACTGAAAAGCACTATGAGACATCATCAGGTATTGTATGAGACACAAATGTATGTGTTGACTAATGATCCTAAAGTGTATCTAAAATGCTCCGTTACCTAATTTTTCCTTTTCCAGCAATGTATAGTGTCTCAGAAATAAAGAATAATACTAAGATTAACTATCTCAATTTTGTGCTAATTATGTCCGGTTGATGAGTAAGAGCTACTGACATCAAATTCCTAGTTATAAAAACATAATGGTTTTGCATTTTCTTCTGTTTGCCTGATCTCTTTTTGCTTCAATATTGAGAAGTATCAATAAATCTGAACTAGCTGTCAGAATCAGAGAAAAACATGATTAATAAAGAAGTAGAAAGAATATATCAGCTTCAGAAAGTTGTAATATCTATACTACTGGAGGAAAAGCTGTTACAGGAAAATCATAGGGATAGTGAGCTGAAGTTAGAAAGCACAGAAGTAGGAAGTGATCGGTACTCTTGAGCTGAAAGGAATTCCACATAAATGCCACTGGAAGACACCTTGTATCCTTTATTTATCTCACCTTTTAAGCTGTCTGCATTTTCAGAATACACAGTAATCTGAATATGCAGCAATTAAACCGAAATTGGAGCCAAATGTTTTCATTAAGAATACAAAGTATTTTTCATTTTAAAAAAATTATTTATTTAGAATTAGTATAAATTTAGTTTTTTAGAGACTTGAGTAAATATTTTCTATTTAAATTAATTTTTGCAAGAATACATGTGAAACATGATCTCAAACGGAAAACAAAACTAAAAAATACAGAAGTGGATATGTCAACTGTAAGTAGACTTTGAGTTTTTCCCCTACATTTCAACACTTTACTTGCCAGTATATTGCATGATAGTTTATAGAACTCAAGCATCCTCATTGTATATGTATAATTGGAGGGTTGGAAAAATAACTGTTGATTTCTTTTTATTTTTTTGTTAACAGTACTGGGAATCAAACCCTGGGCTTCATGCATGCCAGGCATCTGCTCTACAACTGTGCTTTATCCCACCCACCCTTATAGGTTTCTTTTCATTCTACAATCAAAGCAGAGATTAATGTTAGGCCTTGACTGTGTGTAAATATTCATTTGTGTGAGTTACTCAAGGGAAGATATGAATTTTATATTTAAGAAAATACAGGTGGCCCTTGGTTTACAGCCGATTGATTTTTAGGATCTCTTAAGCAATACCAAAATCCATAGATGCTCAAGTACCTTATGTAAAGTGATACAGTATTTGTATATAGCCTGTACACATTGTCCTTTAAATCATCTTTAGATTACTTATAACACATAACATAGTGTAAATTCTATGTAAATACTTGTTATATTGTTGAGGGAATAATGACAAGAAAAAAGATAACATTTCCCCCCAAAATATTTTCACAATTGAATCTGCAGATGTGGAATCCTTGTGTAGTATATGGAGGGCCAATTCCATACTTTTCTTCAATTAAAAGATTATTGTCTGGGGGTATTGCTCAGTGGTAGAGTTCTTGCCTAGCATACATGAAGGCCCTGGGTTTGATATCTAGTAAGAGGGGGTCTGGAGAACCCAACATTTTTATAATGAATGTTGTTGGCAAAGATGGAAGGAAATTGGGAACTTTTATGCACTGTTGGTGGGAATGTAAAATGGTACAGCTTCTGTGGGAAAAAAAAAAAAGACTGTCCCTCAGAAAATTAAAAATAAAATTGCTGTATGATTTAGGAATTCTGCTTCTGGGAATATACCAAAAAGAATTGAAAACAAAGTCTTAAAGAGAAAGTTTTACACCTGTCTGTCATAGTAGCACTATTCACAATGCTCAATAGATAGAAGCAACCCAAGTGTCCATTGAATAGTGTATTAGTGAGCTTTCCCATTGCTGAGACTAACTAACCAACATCTGCAACTTAAAGGGAGGGGGGTTCACTTTTTTTTCCCCATAAAGCTTATTTGTACATTTTAGGTATACAGTACAGTTACATTCATCATTGGGAACTTGTACCTTTATATGATGTATCTTGGTTCTTATTTTTTTCCCATTCCCTGCCCTCCCTTCACTCCCTCCACCCTTCCCTATTTACAAACACTTTGTTTCCATTTTTTCCTTTTCTCATATTTTTTCTTTTCCCTTCTTTCCTTTCCCCTACCCCTCCCACTTCCCCTGCTCTTTTAGACCTTTTCTTCCTATTTCAATTATACATTTTGATCTTTATTTACACTTTTAGTTTGTCACACCAGAGAAACTATTTGGTATTTCCACATGTGTGTCCTATTTATTTCACTTAAGAGTATGGCTTCAATGTGCATCCATTTAGCTATAAATGCTCAAGTTTCTCGGTTTTTATGGCTGAGTAGTACTCCATTTTATTAAAAAACCCACATCATCTTCTTTTTTTTTGGTACCTGGGATTGAACTCGGGTCCTTGCACTTGCACAACAGGCAGTGAAACCACTGAGCTAAAATCCCCAGCCCAAACTACATATTCTTTGTCCAGTCTCCAGTTGATGGGCAAATGGGCTGTTTCCAAGTTTTAGCTATTACAAACTGTGCCACTATAAACATGGGTGTGCATATATCTCTGTGGTATGATTCTTTTAATTCTTTTGGGAAGATACCCAGCAGAGGAATAGATGGGTCAAATGCAACCTCTAATCCTAATTTTTTGAGGTATCTCCATACTGAGTTCCACAGTGGTTGCACCAGTCTGCACTCCTACCAACAATAGAGAAGGGTTCCTTTCTCCCCACACCCCCGCCAGCATTTGTTATTGGTTGATTTCTTTTTTAGTATATGTGCTGCCGAAGCGAGCACATATTGGTTGATTTCTTGATAGCAGCCATTCTCTCTGGGGTGAGGTGGAATCTCAGTGTTGTTTTCATCTGCATCTCTTGAATGACCAGTGATGTTGAACATGACTTTTGGCTTTTGGTTTCAGAGGATTCAGTCCGTGGTTGACTGGCTCCAACACAGAAATAGCATGGCAGAAAGGTGCAGTGGAGCAAATCCACTCATTTCATGGTGACTGGAAACAGCACCAGGACAGAGTGCCAGAGAGGAAGGGGCTAGGGACGTGATATAGACCCCAAGGACACACCTCCATGACCCACCCAGACACACCCAGAAGAGCACTTTACTAATCTCTTAGGTAGCTCCCAAGCCAATAAAGTTTGACAGTAACATGTTTAATGGTCACAAGTACCAGAATATTATATATAAGTATAAATACACACATACATACAATGGAATATTATTTATCTTGAGAAAGGAAGGATATTTTGATATATGCTACAACATGGATGAACTTTAAGGACATTTTGCTGTCAAACAGTTTGACTCCACTTATATGAGGTACTTAGAGTAGTCAAACTGATAGAGACAGAAAGAAGAATAGTGGACCAAGAGACTTAAGAGAAGGGGTTTATTGTTTAGTGGACATAGCATTTCAGTTTTATTTATTTATTTATTTATTTTGGTACTAGGGATTGAACTCGGGACCTTGCGCTTGCGAGGCAGGCACTGGAACCACTGAGCTAAATCCCCAGCCCTGCATTTCAGTTTTATAAGATGAAAAGATTTATAGGGATGGATGGTACTGATAATTGCAGAGCTTTATAAATGTATTTCACACTACAGAGCTTTATAAATGTATTTCACACCACTGAACTGTACACAAAATGGTTAAGATTGGACCGGGGATTTAGCTCAGTGCTACCACACCTGCCTCACAAGTGCAAGATCCTGAGTTCGATCCCCAGTACCAAAAAAAAAAATGGTCAAGATACTAAATTTTATGTTATGTGTATTTTACCACACACAAAAAATAATTAACCAGGCATGGTGACACATGCCTGAAATCGCAGCATTTGGGAGGATGGCCAGAAGATTGCCACAAGTTCAAGACCAGCCTGGGCTACATAATGAGACTGTCTCAAAAAAAAAAAAAAAAAGAGGAAGAAGATTATTATAGCCTCCATCTTTGTCTGAAAGTGCACTTTCTTGAATTTCTGATGACCCTCCAGGTTTACAGTGAAATTTTCCTAGTACACAAATAAATTATTTGTGTAAATGTAATCAGTGAATTTATAAGTAGTCTGCTCTTTTTCTTAATGTTTTCATACTTGTACCCTAGGACTAGTGTTTCCTGATCAGGCTTTTATCTTCTACGTAATCACTCTTCACCTGATCTAAAAGTAAACTCCTGCCAGAATTCATTTTTCTCTTCAGTCCAGTGTATACTCTGTATTGAGAGTGATGTTACTAAATTTTAAAAAAAGGTAATGTTTTTTAAATGTTGTCAGTGATTTTTAGTGCTAAAAGAATAAAATTAAAGGTCTTAACATGCCTTGATCTGGATCACAACTTCTCAATCCTCATCTTTATGGTTTTTCATCATTCTAGCTCATTCCTCAATCATGAACATGTTTCTGCTTTGCAAAACTTGTGATTCATGCCTCCCTAGTTGAATATCTCTAATCCAAAATGCTCTGAACTCTGAAGCTTCAATCAGTAGGTTTCAGATTTCAGAGAATTTTGGATTTTGGATTTTCAGATTAAGGATGCTTAGTTGGTAAAGTCTGTGCACATATTAAAAAAAAATCTGAAACACTTCTGGATTCATATATTTTAGATAAGGGATATTCAGCCTATAGTAGCTATGATTACGTTTTTGCAGATAAGTTTTTATATCACTGAATTTGTTACTTTCACATCAAATTTTAAGTTATCTGATTTTGGAGGATTTCCTTTTCCTAATGGCCTACAAGCAGCAGTTCTTGTCTCCACACATTTTTCATGAGTGAGCTCTTTTTTCTAACTATAAATAACCTTCTAAATAAAAATTCCTTCAAAATCTGGAATACCATACAATCTTCCTGACCTTTCAAGCTAATGAAATATTTTTATACTATTTGTAGAATGTGAAATTGTACTGATTTTCATCAGTACTCCAGGCAGACTAGTCTGTTTTTTGTTACCATAACAAAATACAGGTGACTGGGTACTTTATAAAGAAGAGTTTATTTATCTCACAGCTTTGGAGGCTGCAAGCCCAAAAGCAGGTGACCTCATTGGATTGGCCTATGATGAGGTCCCCAAGGCAACTGGTATCAGAATGGCCAGGAGCATGTGTCAGAGTGATTATATGGCAAAACAAGAAGCCACAGAGGGATTCAGAGACAAGGTGTGCACTTTAATAACAACTTGCTCTCAAGGGAACTGTGTCTTGGAGACCAGACTAGAGAGAGCTGTGCCCTCATTGACTTAACCACCTTGGTCTCGTCTCCATCTATTAAAAGGCTCCACCACCTCAGTACCACCACCTTGGAGACCACATGTTCAGCATATATATAAAACCTGAACAAACCACATCCAAATGACTATGAACATTGTATAACATCTGTATAAGAAAAGTACATATTCACATTTCGGAGATATTTGTTGACCTAAGTTATTTATTTTCTTCTTTAAATAAGAATAATTTATATTTAAAAACTACTATTGACTTTTAAAAAATTGCTCATGTGTTGTACTATATATTAAATAAAATGCATTGGGAAAATTAGAGTGGTGAAGCATACATGGGAAGAGTGTATTTATGAAGACAAAGGCGGTGCACGCTTGTGGGAGATACTTGTCTATGTCAACAAACACTGAACAAATGGAAAAATTAAATTTGTTCTCACTTTATTATGCTTTCCTAACACTGATATTTTTATTTAACTCTATAGGTACCTTATCTTTAAAATAAGAACTTTATGTTCATAAGAGTGAACTTTATGTCAGGGATTTAAATTTTTAAAACATTTTTCATAAGTGCATGTCACACTTTGACCACACCCACCCCCCATTGCCCCTCCCTTTCTTACTCCCTTTTTCTGGTTTGTCTTAGTTACTTTCTTATCACGGGAATACAGTACCTGATACCTCCAACTTTTATTTTGCCTCATGTTTTCAGTCTATATCCAGCTAGCTCCAAGCCTAGAAAGGCTTGGTCAGAGAAACTGCTGAAGTCATGGTGGCCAGGAAGCAGAAAAAGCAGAGAGTAACCCTTCCAGATCATACCCTCAGGGACCCACTGCTTTAGACCAGACCCCCCCACCTCCTAACAGCAAAGCAACTATATTGCTCCCTTAATCTACTCACCCTCCACAAGCCTCACCTCTTTGCATATAGAGGCTTGGGGATATTACAAACCATAACATTATCTAATAATAGTAATTAATTTTTAAAAATTGTATATGGAATTAACCAAATATTATTGAGGAAGGGTAATGTGGGATTGTAATACAGACTGAACATTTCTAATCTGGAAATTTGAAGTCTGAAATACTCCAAAATCAGAAACTTTTTGAATGTTGCAACATTCAAAGTTTCAGATTTTGGATCATGGTACTGGCAAAAAAACAGACTTGAATATCAGTGGGACAGATTAGAAGGTATAGAAACACCCCCTAACACACTCAGCCACCTTATCTTTGACAGATGGGCCAAACATGTTCACTGGAAGAAAGCCTCTTTAATAAATGGTGCTGGAAAACTGACTTTCTACTTGTGGAGGACTAAAACTAGAGCCATGTTTCTCACCATGCACTAAACTAAAATCAAAATTGGTCAAAGATCTAAATATTCAAACAGAAACACCTAATCTGCTCCAAGAGAGAATACGTAGAATGCTGGAGAACATAGGTGTAGGCAAAGACTTTATGAACAAAACCCAGACCACACGGGAAATACCATAAAGAATCAAGAAGTGGTATTTCATCTTATTAAAAATCTTTTGCAGAGCAAAAGAAATCACCAACAGAGTGAAAAGACAACCCATAGAGTGGGAAAAAATTTAAGTCAGTGATTCCTGAGACAAAGGACTAATGTCTAGAACATATAAAAAATTGAGAGCCAGGGATTTACCTCTTAGTGGTTCTGGTCCCTGCCACACAAGTGCAAGGTCCCGAGTTCGATCCCTGGTACCAAAAAAAAAAAAAAATTGAAAAAAATCAGACACCATCCCCCAAATTTAAAGACCCAATCCAAAAATGAGCATCTGAAATGAATACACACCTCTCAGATAAAGAATTAGAAATGGCAAATAAATGAAAAAATGTTCAGCATCATTGGTCATTCAAGAGATGTAAATTAAAACAATGCTGAGATTCCATCTCCAGAAAGAATGCTGGCGGGGCTGTGGGGGAAAGGACCCCTTCTCCACTGTTGACAGGAGTGTAGACTGGGGCAACTGCTGTGGAAGTCAGTGGAGATTCCTCAAAAAACTAGGATTAGAGGTCCCATTTGACCTAGCTATTCCCCTTCTGAGTATCTTTCCAAAAGAATTGAAAGCATCCTACCACAGCAATATATACACAGCCATGTTTATAGCAGCAGAGTTTGTAATAGCTACATCTTGAAAACAACCTAAATCATCAACCAATCAATGGATAAAAAGCTGTGTTTTTTTATATAATGGAGTGCTATTCAGCCATAAAGGACGAACTTGAGACATTCCTAGGTAAATGGATGCACCTTGAGAACATACTCTTAAGTAAAATAAATTGAACACACATGTAAATATTTCATTGTCTCTCTGGTGTGAGAAACTGGAAGTACAAATAAAGACCAAAATACATTGTGAAATAGGAAGAAACTGTTCAAACTTATACCAAGTGTGAGATACTTTTTTTTTTTTTTGTACCGGGGATCGAACTTGGGTCCTTGCGCTTGCGCAGCAGGCGGCGAAACCACTGATCTAAATCCCCGGCATGAGATACTTTTTTAATAAAATGTTTTATGCAAAAAAGGTATAGTACCATTAGGAAATGAGAGCTAGATTAACAAATGAAAATATATTCTTTTAAGATCATGATACATGGTATATTTACCATTGGTTATTCTCTATTTTTGTTACGGAAATTTTCTGTAGAACTATTTTTATATTTTCTTTATTACTATCTACTTATATTGCATTAAAATAAAAAAGAAATGCTCAGCTTCTAAATTCTATGTAAATACTCCAAAATCTGAAGAACTGCAGAATCTAAAATACATCTGGTCCAAAGCGTTTCAGATAAAGAATACTCAAGCTGTGCAAGCATCAAAATATAAGAAAATTACAATAGTAGTGAGTACCATAAGAAACATGACTGTTGAACAGAAATAACTTACATGCAAAAAATCCAATTTAATGCCCTGAAGTATGTGATTAATATAACCAGAAAGAATTTGGCATTTGAAAGTTTTGAAAGTCATAGTAGTAATTTTAACACTTTAAATCAAAGGCTTTTCCTTCTGATATTCCTTAACCATCCTGTGTCTTTCCATTTAAGTCAGTATGATATGTCCTCCTGATTGTTGTTTTCCTTTATGTTATGTTTTAATTTGTTTTATGTTGTATTTCTTAATCTCTAGGTTTCTGCTTGGGGCATACTGTTTGAAACCAGTAATAGAGTCATTTGTGACAACCTGACAATGTGAATCTGTCTTGGTATTTAATATGTATCTTTCTGAAGGATTTAACAAATTAATTGTATGTACTCTAGGTGTGTCTCGAGGTCCCAGCCCTGTCAGCCTTGGAAACCAGGACACGTTACCTGTGGCAATTGCTCTTACGGAATCTGTTAATGCCTACTTTAAAGGAGCAGATCCCAGCAAGTTAGTTTTTTAAATGTACATGTGTAATGTGTGCTGGGGGGGGGCAAATTTTAAGAGTTATATTTTAATTTATTGTAGAGTAGGGTTTTCTTTTTGTTACCTGCTTCTTCCTTATTTAGTCATTTAAGCATTGTCTTTCAGATTAAAAAAATTACTAAAATCAGCACTAAGTGGTAGCTTTTACCCCCAGTGTATTTACACTATTGCCCGGGCTGATTGACCATTATGACACATTTGATGGTGTGTCTTTGGTGAAAGTGTGACATTTCCTAGAAAATAATGTGTGACTCTTGCAGAGGTGGTTTCATCTTTTGCTTTTAAGAAAATCAGTTTGGGTGAATATTTTTCCTGTGTAATAATATTCATTTCACATACATTTGTTCACTAAATACTTGAGCACTTACTATGTGTAAGACTCTGTGATAAGTGCTAAGGATTCTTCAAAACAAAAAGCTCCTGCTGCACTTGTATTATAGCAAGAAATAAGAATGACGGGAAAATTTTTTTGAGGTTAATTTAACCAAGTATTTGAAAGAGGTGTAAGAGCAAGCCGTGCAAATCTGGAGGAATAACATTCTAGGAAAGAAAGAGTGATTAGACAAAAACATGCTGGATTACCAGGTTGGATTACCAGAATTAAAGGGGGCCATTTAAGAATTTGGGATGTGTGGTTATGTTTTCTTCTAGTACATTCAGCTATACAGATGTGGGTAGGGAGCTGGATTTAGCTAAGACTTACATGGTCAAGCACAGTGAAAGAAGAGCAGTGGAGGATATATGCAAAGCAGATTATCTAACGATGGGCCTGGGAATCCAAAAATAGGAGGAAATGAGGATTTAATGGATGAATGAAGAATAATGAAAACGGTGATAAGAAGAGTGGATTGTTGAGATTTTGATGAGGTTAGAGAATTATTAAAGATGTACTAGACAGAATGAGTTACAAAAATAAAAAGTGGTGAGTAGATGAATTGGGAGTGTGAAACTGAGATTATGGAGTGGCTGTGTGGCATAGCTGGGAGAGGCTGAAGAACAGGTAATGAGAGGTAAGAGGCTGAAAGAAACTAAGTGACCAGGTATTAAAAGGACCATCTGGGTGGATATTGAAATCATTAACCCTTATGATGGGAGTAGTAGAGCAGGTGTTAAAAGGACCATCTGGGTGGATATTGAAATCATTAAACCTTATGATAGGAGTAGTAGAGCAAAAACAGACTGGCAGTGATCCAGGAGCTCAGATTTTCAGCAAGTTGAGTGTTGAAGATGAGTCGAAAGGAATGGGATAATGAGTAGTACTTGGTTGTTTTGGGGGGTTGTTTTTTTTCTGCCAGGAACTGAACTCAGGGCCTCAGGCATGCTAAGCACCTACTCAACCACTGAGCTACATCTCCAGCCCATAAGTAGTACAGTCTAATACATGAGTTTCAAAGGAAGAATAAATAGTGGGCTAGAAGAGGTAGTGAGGAATAAGGGAAACATATACATGACCCAGTGCTGTGTAGGCCATAAGAGGGGGAAATAGCTACAACTAGGGACAGTGTTACCAGGGAAGAAGTATCCTTAGAGGTCATCCAGGAAATAGGTACCACAAAAAAGTAAAGAAACATTATCAGTGTGCTTGTATTCATGTTTGGAGTTTAATGCCAGGAAAAGATGATGCTTAGATGACTGTGGCATTTTGTATAGAATCTTTTTTTATAATCAAATTGAATAAATAAGTAGAATTATAATAAAGGATATATATAATAATTATATGTATTATGTATAATTATATATTATTATAACTACTTATATATGCTTTAAGTGGAGATTAAAGCATCTTATTTAATAACTTGTCAACATCCCCAATTTCAGGTGTATTGTGAAGATCACTGGTGATGTGACAATATCATTTCCAAGTGGAATTATTAAGGTCTTCACTAGCAATCCCTCTCCAGCTGTGCTGTGCTTCAGGGTGAAAAATATCAACAGACTTGAGCAAATTCTTCCAAATGCACAACTTGTATTCAGGTTTGTGTAAATGTTTTCCTGCTTTGAAACAGTAGTATTCAGCTGGAGACAATACAAAATTATCTGTGACCTTCTGCTGTCTTTTTATTTTGTTTTTGGTGTTAGTGATAGTTATTTTTAAACCTTTTTTTTTGTCACTCTGTCTTTATCTTTCAGTCAAGCTTTTGCTGTGTTCCATTCTTTATCCTCTAATCTTAGTTTTCCCTTATCCTTCTTTTGGTTCATTTCTACTAATCTTCCTCAGTTCAGAAGATTATTACATAGAGGCAGAGGAGAAAAGATGAGTCAGGTAAAATAACAAAAATGTTTTTTACACATGCAGTGATCCATCACAGTGTGATTCTAACACAAAAGATTTTTGGATGAACATGCAAGCTGTTACTCTCTACCTCAAGAAGCTATCCGAGCAAAATCCAGCTGCCTCTTACTATAATGTAGACGTATTAAAGTATCAGGTGAGTGTCATGTCATTATAAAATCCTAAATTAAAACATTAACAAGTGGGAGCTAACATGTCACTCAAAGAATAAATATATCATAGCCAAATGAGGTTCATGCTAGGCATTCAGGGATTTTTACAGAATTAGAAAATCTGTTAATAGATGAGTAGATATTTTAACCAGCTTAATAAAAATTTTACCATCTGCTTATGATTAAAATACCGAGTAAATATAAATATATTAATTTATACTTAACTTGATCCAAAAAGGCTTGCAACATCAGTCTTAATAACGAAACACCTAAAGCAGTCAATTAAAGTCAGATACAGCAGACATTCATTATTCCTTTAATAACTAGCAGGATTGAAGGTTTTTCTAGATGTGTTAGCAGTATAGTTGGATAAGAAAATGAAATAAATGGTAATAAACATTGGAAAAGAGGACCCAAAATTAATCACTTCCAGATGATATATTTCTAGAAAACTCAAGAGAATCAATTGAAAAACTATTATGACATAGGAGAATTTAGTAAAGTAGCCAGTTTAAAAATCAGTGTGAAAATTACTAACTTAAAAGTTAGAAAATAGAGAAAAATACTCAGAATAAAAAACAGGAAGAAATATACAGTGGTACATTGGTTCATGAACTTGATTCTTTCCATGATTCTGGTCGCAAATCAAGTTGGATGAGAACCAGATCAAATTCAATAGTTAGGTACAATGTTGACCTTATGAGGAAATTTGATTCCATTGTCATCCAAGTTAGGTTGTGACTAGAATTGTGGAGAGAATTGCATTCATGAACTGAGGCACCACTGTACCATAATCTCTTGACTTGAATATATTTAGAAAGGAAAATATTCATTTAATAAATTGATATATTTAGAAAAATAAAATTCATGTTGCAAAAAGTGGAGCTCTCTCTAAATTCACTTATAAATTTAATGTAATCTAGATCAGAAATCCAGTAAAAGTGTATCTTTGTTTGTGATTGGAGACTTGATAGTCATTTTCACATTCTCAAAGTAAGTTAAGGGGCCGGGAATTTAGCTCCATGGTTCCTTCCGGCGCCCGCCTTGCAAGTGCAAGGTCTCAAGTTCGATACCCGGTACCAAAAAAAAAAGTCAAGAAATGTAGCCCAATATGGTGGCATGTGCCAGTAATCCCAGCATTCCAGGAGGCTGAGGCAGAAGGACCACTGGGAGTTCAAGGACAGCCTGGGCTACATAGTAAGTTGAAGCCTGACAACTTACATAGTAAGTTGAAGCCTTGAATTACATAGTGAGACCTTGTCTCAAAAAACAAAAAGAAATGTTTTAAACAGTAAAATGAAGTAACATTTTAGCATCAGTGGGAGGTCGTTATAAGGTGATAGTATTTAGAATAGTTTGGATCTGGTACAGCAGTAGCTGGCCAGATGAATGGAACAGATTAAAGTATCCAGAAATAGATCTAATAATAAATAGAAAATGGTTTATACAGCAAAGTACTTTGTCTTTCAAGACATAATGGAAATAATTAATTTTTCAGTAAATGATACGGATACAGCAAGCTAGACATTTGGGGGTTGGGGGAGCTGACTCCCTAACTCAAAATAAAACTTTTATGTACCAAAAAGGTTTAATAATAATAAATGAAATCACGAAGGGACTAAAATAAATCATGAATGAACATATATGTGTATGTGTATATCTATACATCTGTATATATAGACATATATATTCCTCATTTAATGACCTACCTGTTTAATGACTATTCAGGCTTATAACCAAGGCATGCTGTTCAGACTTACACAACCTGCAGCTTGGACTTAATGACACGTCGTGTGTGTGTGTGTGTGTGTGTGTGTGTGTGTGTGTGTGTACAGTTTTGTACATCTTGTTTATAGAGCCTCAATGTCCTTTTTTTGTATAATACACTTTGTTTATACAGTACCATAATTTTTGCTGATTGTATTATAGTACTGTAGTTTTATGTTGTTATACATCACAGTACTGTATGTACGAGTTATGCAAATAAAAGCAAAGTCATCAAATTGGAGTTTCCTTTGACCATTCTTTTTTCTGAATATTATAATGTACATACTATATACAATTCCTCATTTAGCAAACAATTCATTTAATGACCTATCCACAGGAATGGAATGTGGTTGTTAGAGGGGTGTCTGTGTAAATATGTGTGTATACATACTATATATTTAGTATATATTTTAATCTCAAAGTGTAGCAGACCTAAGTATAATCTAAAACCTAAAAGGTATATAAGAGAGATAATGAAAGTGTGTGCATAAAATATTTGTTTTTAAAAACCCTTAAACAATCAGTATTATGAAGGAAAAGTATTTGCAATACATAGGAGAGACTAAAGGACTTACCCCAAAGAGCCCTTATAAATTAGTAAAATATGAGTAACTCAGTAGACAGGTAACTTATGGAAAGATGCTCCATGTCACTGAACAATGAATATTTAAGTGATGAAATAATAGTTTTAGCCCATCATATCACAGGAATGAAAAATTGCAGTATGAATTAATAGAATGCTTCAGATATTTTGGGAAAGAAATTAAGCTCAATCCCTAACTCAAAATCTACACAAAGGCAGTTGTATTAGATTGTTGGATAGGTGTAACCTTTAATTCAACTCTTCCACTCCAAGAATCTGTTCTTCAGATATTTGGTGCAGCATTGCTTGGGAACCAACTAAGTACATACACATCAGGAGAGGAAGGACTTGATCAGATGAATTATAAGCCATTAAAAAGAATGAGATGGATTCGTGTTTGCATATACTTAATTAGGGAGGATATGTCCCACTGTGTGGTGCAGTGAGAAGGGATGGTTGGGGGTGTAGCTTAGCTGTACATCTCTTGCTTAATGTCCAAGGCCCTATATTTGATCCTAACACCACTAAAAATAACTACCAAGAGATAAATTTCCTGTTTTATATATTTCTGCATTGTTTGAACTTCTTGTAGAGTGAAGAAATTAAAATGGCATATCTCTAGAAAATAAATACTGTGCTTAAAGAGTAAAAACCGTTGCCATGTAAGTTGACTTGAAGCTTATTACAGGGTATTCATTGAGCAGACATATATTATTCAGTGCTTCCTAATTGCTTGGAGTAGAACAGGGAGGCAGTAAACATATTAATATTGTATGTTAGTAAGTTGTATGGAGAAAAGGTATAAAGTAAAATAAGAAAGATTGAACATCTGATTTTTTTTTTCAGTGAAAATGTAAACCAGAGTGGTCAGGGTAGCCTTTGAAATGGGTTGAAAAGGAGACATCTGAACAAGGAGCTGAAGAAATGGAAAGAATTGTTTTACTGACCATGGGTCATATGATTATAAATATTTGAAATATTCTAATTCCAGGCTTGTGGAACTATATGGTCAACCTTCCTTTTTTCTTGTTTTAAATCTAAATTGTTGTAATTCATAAATAGTTTTAGAATACTATTTTGAATTTTGAAAAGTTCTCAGATATTATACAAATAAATAAGAATCACCAGATAACATGCCAGTTTCTTGACACTGTCCTTCAGCTGTTGAGTCAGATTTTCTGCAGTTGGATCCCATGGAACACACATTATAAACAAACACCATGACAGTTTTGATATAGGTCTTCCCGGTCCACAAACTAAGGTGACCCTTATTCCTTTGAGATGAGTCTGCTTTACTCTGCCTAGCAGCAGATAGTCCTGTTAGATAGTTTTGATTCTGTAAATTCTTATGTCCAAGTATCTGTACCATGAGCATGACTTTTTTACTCTTCAGACCAAAGACAATTTTTTTTTTCTCTTTAAAGGTATCATCAAATGGCATTCAGTCCACTCCTTTGAATCTCGCAACATACTGGAAATGTAGTGCCAGCACCACAGATCTTAGAGTGGATTATAAATATAATCCAGAAGCCATGATGGCTCCTAGTGTGCTTTCCAATATACAGGTGGTAGTACCAGTGGATGGAGGAGTCACAAATATGCAGTCTCTTCCCCCTGCAGTATGGTAAATATATTTGTGAATTCATGCCACATTTCTGTTTCAGTCCCCAACTTTTAGAACCCAAGTTCTAAAAGTTGTAATTTTGAAAAGTTCTGGTGCATTTTTCTGTAGAAGCCATGCTATAAAAGTTGCTATTCATTTTACTAGTCAAACCATAGTAGCCTCAGTCCACAGAAAACAAAACTAGTTTAACTGTAAGTACCACCAGATTTGAATGGTTCTTTACTAACTTTCCCTTAAACAAATTGCTTAGCCTCTTAAAATCAGTGATAATAATTATTTTAAATATAGCATCTGGCATTTTTGTAGGAGCACCTATTACTAGTGTTCAGTAGTATTAGAACTCTTGTCTCTTAACTACCTCCCTTGTTTCCTCTTGTAATACTAGTATGCACTCTAACAGCTCTTTGTGTTTGCTCCATCATTTCATAACAATGTTTTTCTTGATTAATTAAGATACTGAGCCCCATATACATGTTTTCCTTTTCCTGACCGGTACAAATGAGGGGAGTCCTATAGTCTGGTAAAACTTCCATTAACTGAGAAAAATACAGCATTTTACTTAATGCTATATCAAACACATTTTTACCAGGTCACACTACACTGAGATAGTGAAAATATTTTAAATGCATTTATTTTGGGAGTGCTCATCCATTGTCTAAAGTACTATATTAGACACTTAATCTGAAGATATTTATCATTACAGGAATGCAGAACAAATGAAAGCCTTTTGGAAATTGTCTGGTATTTCAGAAAAATCAGAAAATGGAGGTAAGTGTGTGCATGCTTTTTTGTTTACAATATGATATCACTGAAAATGGATTTCTCTTTCCTTTCCCCTTGCCTCCCCTCACCTCAGTGCTAGGTATCAAACCCAGAGCCTCTTGTGTGCTATTGCAAGCACTCTATCATTGAGCTATACCCACAGCCTGATTGCTTTTCTGAGGCATGTTTATGGAAAGTTTTCTTCCTACAACTTCATGCCTTCAGTTCTAGAACTGACCACTAGGTGGAAGTTAATACCTTATATAAAATGGACTAGCTAAAATTTAGACCTTTTTCCTCTCTAGATTGAAAATGCTCTCTTTGCAAGAAAATGAACTTGTTACTTTATATAAATGTTTTTTATATTTAAGTGCCAACATTAAGAAAAAGTATCTAATAAATGTAGAGTAATAGAACTGTCTCTCTGAGGTAGGTAACCTCATAACTAATAGAAACTGATTTAACACATTAATTTATTCTGTTAATGATGTCCTCTTGGCCCCCAGGAAACTGTGTTGTAGAAGCTTCCAGGCTTTAAAAAGCCTCCTCCCTACTCACATCTTGCATTCTGGTCATTTCCCCCATTAGAACTAACATCAACAGCCTTCAATTACATTTTAAGGAGAAGCAAGTTAATTGCCTCCTCCTACTAAGCCTGCATCTTTTTGTGTTCACAGTGCAAAAGAAAAGTGTCTGCTAGTTGATTACCCTTAATATCTCCCCTTACTCAACTTAAAATTAGGACATAATTCCCAGGACAATCAAGTCTTTAATAGTAGATAGTCTCATTTTCTCATAATTAAAATCTCCTACATCCCTTTGAATGCCTAATTAGCCTGCAGCAATTTCTGTTGAGTAGGGTTTCTTGTTTGTTTTTGCTTTTCATCTATTTCTTTTTGAACACTTTGAGCATTTAATAGTATCAGTAGTTTTTCCTAATAGTTATGTGTAAAGGTCCATGAATATTTGTATTATCTGTGCACTTATACCTATTATGAGGAATCAGACTTTTACTAACTGACCCATACTTTGGGTGAAATAACCAAGCTAATCTACAGTTCCTTTTTGGTCTTTGGCACTTAATGCTTACTAGTTTTAAGGTGGTCAGTTGTATTGATTTATACCCTAGCAATATGGCATTGTGGAAACCATGCTGAATTGCCTAGTTAAACTGGAAGTAAATAAGAAATCCTACTTACATTGGCAACTTAAAACTAGCTAATAAGGAAGAGAGTGTTTCCCTATTTAATGGAACTATACTGTAATTATAAATTCTTAACCAAGAAAGGGACTTGTTCTCTCAAAAATAAGACCTAATTTTTTTGACCAGATATTTTAATAGTTTCTCTCTACTATTCAGGTATGAGATATCTGTGTGAGGAAATGGAAAAATCTTACAAATATGGTTTTGATGTGGTTTAGTTGAGCCTTTGCAAAGAAATACCCAACTCCAAATACTGTAAAATGGAAATCTGTTCTTGTTCTGGCAGTATTCCTAGAAAAGGGACAGGAAATAATTCCAAATTTTAAGGATTGCCAAGGTGCCTGCTTTATGCATATGGTAGGACTTTGACAGAACTGCATTGCTTGTTAAGACTGGACATTTGGTTAAGAATTAGGCAGTAGTTCATCTCTACTCTGATGTATGCCACTAGGCATAGTAGTATAGGATGAATTGGTGTTTTACATCTTGCTCCACCCTGCCCTGTAGTGTTAAACTTCTCTATAGGGGTTCACAAGGCCTTTCTCCTGTTACCCAGCAATTCTGTCCACTTGCCTTAACCAGAAACCTTCTAGACTCCTACTTCTTTCTCACATTTTGATTCCAACTCCTAGCTATCTTTCAATTGCATTCCATTCTTTCCTTTCCCTGGCCCTAGTTCAGATCCCCTTCTCCTATCACTTAGAATCCTAAACTGTTCAATTGACTTGCAGTTGGATTCCTGACTTTCATCTTGCCCCTCCCCTCCTATCAGATATTCTTGTCTTCCATATCTTGGGTGATTCCCCATACTTATATCTTACACTTATTAACAGGGCCTGGTCCTTGGTGATGTTCTCTTCTGCTGCTGTTCTCCACTTGTGTCTGTTGTCCTGCTATTCTAGTATAGATGGAGTTGTAAATGCATTGTGCTGGCATAAGTTCCCAGTCTCTGTGTCTAGTTACTTCTGCCTTAAATACACACCATCATCACCAGCACCACCTACAGTTTCCAGTAGAGATCTGTGCTTTTGTGCCTACAGCTCCCAAGAGCTCCTTCACAGCATTTATCGTATTCATCATTATTATTTTACTGTTTATGCCATGCTCTTAGAGTGAGATGATCCAACTAAATGTATCAAAAAGAAAGGGCTTCTGGGTTGGGGATTTAGCTCAGTGGTGCTGCCGCCTGCCTCGCAAGCACAAGGTCCTGAGTTTGATCCCTGGTACCCCCCAAAAAAGGAAAGGGCTTCTGAAATATGTAAGGCATAATGTTAGACAACAAAAAATTTAAAAAGAAAAACAAATAGTAAATAAGTAATATTGGGCCGGGGATTTAGCTCAGTGGTTCCGGCACCTCCCTCTCAAGCACAAGGTCCCGAGTTCGATCCCTAGTACCAAAAAAAAGGTAATGTTAACCAACTTCCCAACAGTAGCCACTTTTCCTTCTTTCCCTATCCCTTGCCCATGATCTGGTGCTCAGCAGTTATTTCTTTGTACCTGTCCTGGCTGTACCCCTTCCAGGATTTCCCTCTCATAATTACTTTTTTCTTTTTTGATCCACTTCAACATGAGAGTAAACACCTCTAAAGACTACTATTAAGTAAAAGAGAAGGATGGATTAGGATTACATATTTAATGAAAATTTAGATTCACTGAATTAAATCTGATTTTTGAAAGTGATTTGTTTACACATCTCATGAATTTAACATAGAACGGATATAATTTTGTGTCTGTGCTCATTTGATTTTATTTGGTATGCAATATATTTTATCCCATGTAAGTTCTTTATTCTTTTCTTTTTAGGTTCTGGGTCCCTCAGAGCAAAATTTGATCTTTCAGAAGGTCCCAGTAAGCCCACAACACTTGCAGTTCAGTTCCTCAGCGAGGGAAGTACCCTCTCAGGAGTTGATATTGAACTTGTTGGCAGTGGCTATAGGCTTTCCTTAGTAAAGAAGCGGTTTGCCACTGGTAAGTTGGGAGATTTTGAACTTTTTAATGTCCATAGGAAACATTTGGATTCTAACAGTTACTAAACAACTGTCCAACAGTTCATAATCTAAAGGCATGACAAAGAATTTTTGACTCTTGGTATAAAGTGCCAAATTAGAGACACACCTGGTAGGGAGAGTTCCCATGGTTGTCATAGCTGAACACCTGTGATATGATTCTAATGTATTGTAAACAGCAGATGGGAACTGGAGTTCTCTGTGATTGAAGTGAGAAATGTATATTTGAAACAGTAATTGCAAAGGTCTGCTTGTTTTTCAGGACGATACTTGGCAGATTGTTGATCAACCTGGGAAAGTGATGGCTCGAGGGAGCAGTACAAACCTGCCATTCTGCATTACCTGTTCTTTCTAAACACTATTCTAACTCGTATGTTGTCTTTCAAACTTAGATATATTTGAGAACTGACTACAAACATTAAATCGCACTTTTAAAGTGAGTCATTGAAAGAAATAGCACTGAAATGATTTTTTACACTGCAAATGATCAAATGCAATATTCAGGAACACATTTCTTCATATTCTCAATAAAAATAAAGTTTTCATAGGCTGAAATTTTAAATTATCTTCAGTGTCTATGTTGAAGAAAGGGAGTTATAGTGTAACATCAGGTCTAAAATTTCAGGAGAGCAAGCACAAAATTATTTAGCTTTCCATAAATTTGTAGAGTCACAAAGTTTTGAGATTTCATAAGTTTGATCTTGAATGGATACAAACAATGTGAATTCTAAGTTTTAGATAATGTTAACTCAGAGCACTCAATCAGATTGAGTTATGTGCCATAAGTTAATCAGAGCAGAGTCCTCGTGATATGCAAAAAATATATAATTTGATTCTCATAAACATTAATAAAGTGTAAATGGTGTTTTGTATGATTTTTAAAAAATTCTCAAGTGCAATGTGTTTTAAAATAAGCTTGCAAAAGCAGAGAATTTACTTCTGCAGTTAACTTTATAGAAGTTGTGATTGTTTTGATGAATTAATGCTGTAGATTTAATTTATTTTTATATGGATTGCATAATACGTGCCTTTTAAATCAATAACAAAAACCAGAAATGTGCCTATCTAGTTTGTGTGCATTAACGTGCCTCACTTTTTTTCTCACAGTCTGAATCTTCAATTCAGAATATTACAGTGGTCAAATAGTTTTTGCAGGACATTTGCAATTTTTGTGAATACTTTTGACCTGCAATTGGGAAGGGAATTCAGAATAACTAAAGGATAGTTTATATTTAAAAACCTTGGCTCACTTCTTTAGTGGTGCACTGTAGCCACCGAAAAGAGAGATAACCCTAATGGTGTATGTTTACTGGTGAAAAAAATTACCTTCAGATATTTGACATTAACCTCATCAAAAGTGAAACATAAATTCTGAAAAACTGTGATGGCAGATTGGTAACTGGTATTTTAACTCTCAATTTAGCATTTCCCTTGTCTCTGTCATTAAAAATTTACGCATTATTTACTAATTACATTGTGAAGCATGAGTTCTGTAGTATTTTCTGAGGAGTACATTTTTAAAAAGAATTTTGGCAGCAGGAGAGAAGTACTGTTTTTTGTTTCATTTCAACAGAAAAATTACCAATTTGTATTTTATTGTTATTCTGTTTTTACCACATGGTAAAAATAGGTAAATTATTTAAAGTGATAGATTGAGCTAAGCATTTCTTAAAATAGGCCGCACATTTAAATAGTGCAAAGCTTGACTTTGTAGCAAATTCTGATTAATTGAAGAAATGACATATTTTAGTCAAAAGTTTCATAATCTAGAAGTGGGAATTATTTATGATGATAAATGTCAGTCCTCTTCGTTTTGCATAGTTGGAATGATAACTTGTGGTACATAAGATAATTTATGTAAACCCTAATTGTTCTGTTGAGCTTTACAGAAAATAAAACCCCTATTCCTAGACATTTATGTAACATCTTGCTATATTAAATATAGCAGAAAATTCACTCCTTCACAATATATAACACAACCTGTGTATTTTTATATATTCAGTGATAGCCCAGTTCTAAATTTAGATTTGACTAGAGCAATACCTAAGACAATTTTCTAAAATTTTAGTCTGTACTAAATAGCAAAATTAGAATTTCTAAATCTTATATTATTCTCTTTTAAATGCCAATTGCAGGCTCTACTGGAATTTTAACTGTAAATCTGCCTTGCAATCAAACTGCTTTTATTGTGCAGTTAATATTTTATTCTTGGAATTCAGACACTATTACACTCACCATGTTTTTTTAAATAAAGTATTACCTAAAAATGTGCAAATTAATGAAATGGTTAAACTTCTGCACTTTTTAATTACCACAGTCTTCATACCAAGTGTTGATACATAAATTTATATTGGATACAGGTTACAATTTTGAAGCCATATGAGTTTTATTGATTTTTTTCATTTAAAAATCCACTAATGGTGTAAAAAATACCAGTAGATTTTCAGTGGGAAATGTATCTAGCAAGCTGGTTCTTGCTTATGTATAGTGATAAAACTTTGTAGCTGTCTCTTTAACCAGGAATTTGTAAACACAAAACTCTTAACAAAGTGTTTTTAAGGATTATTTACTACTTTGGGTTATAATTAGAACAATGCACATCTGTCTTCCAAAATTTTGTAAATGTTTGTGATTTTTTTCATAAAATGTAAATTTTACATAAAAGTTGTACCCTAATAAACATGTAATATATAATTTATCACTTGGCTTGTGTGTCTTGTATCCTTATTGATAGTTGATGTGTGTCATTTGAGTAATTGGGTTTGAACTTTATACCAATAACAGATTGAACTATTAACTTAGCTTTCATTGGTCATAAAGAAGATCTCATTGGAGTATGTCTTTAAAATGCCAAAATTGTTTTTCAATTATTATTATTTTACACATTGATGATAAAAAAAATTTTTAAAAGACAAATAGATGTTAAATTTTAGCAAAGACTTTCTTCTGGACTAGTTGATCAGGGGCACAGTCTCACACAATTTAAAAATTGTAATATTCCAAAGATGTAGTCAAGACCATCAAGCCTGGATGGTGGATTTAAAGGGAAGCAAAAAAAAAAAGAAATACAAGAATTATTCATCCTAAATATTAAAAATTTTGTTGAATTTGTCATAAATAGGAGCAGTTAGCTAGGTCAAGTTGAGAATTCTCTAGAAAGGCCAAATAATGCTGTTATTTTTCATACCATGTACCCCATCATGGTTTTCTACATTTATTCTCTCTTTTCTCCTTATCCCCACTCCCACTTCTATTAGGAGAAAGGGTGCTAGCTGCTGTCATCACCCTGCACTTTCAGGGGCTGATATACTATTTTGCTCAAATCGTAGTCCTCATCAGGTTCAAGGAGGATCTCTGCTCTGTAAACTAATGGGCATCTCCCATTCCTTGATTCTACACCAGATTTTCTCCATTTGGTCAGCATATGGGGAAAGAGAAGGGCTACCTGGGAGCTTTTGGATACCAACCACAGATACAGGATTATCACTTCCACCCCCTTGCATGAGCCAGGACTTGAACTTGTAGCGCTAGTCTCCTACATGCTAAGATGAGGAATGTTTGGCTATGTGTTCAAGAGGAAAAGAAAACAGGATTTTGATAAACAGGGTAGTCCTCTTCCACATACCCTATTTTATTTCCTGTCCCGTGCCTCACATGTGCATTTAATAGTGTTTGTGGCTTTCTATAGGTTTTATTTTTCTACTGTCTCTATATGTATATATTTTATCCCTATTTTTTTTTGGTACCGGGGCTCGAACTCGCGTCCTTGCACTTGCAAGGCAGGCAGCTGAACCACTGAGCTAAATCCCCGGCCCTTATCCCTGTTTTTTACCATCTGATTTTTCCATACTTCCAATAATGGTTATTTCTGAATGATTATTTGTGATAACCAGGAACCATTGTTTATCTTTGACATGCAGGGGTTTTTTTGGTTTTTTGTTTTGTTTTGTTTTGCTTTTGTACTGGGGATTGAACTCAGGACCTTGTGTTTGCAAGGCAGGCATGGTGCCACTGAGCTAAATCCCCAGCCCTGACATGCAGTTTTATCTGTCAGAAATATTTTTAACTTTAAGTAACAAAACAAAACTAAAAACAGCTTAAACAGGAACAGTTTTGTTTTTAGTAGTTTTTACCAGTGTAAACTTAGCAATGAGCAGGTTGAACTTGAAAATAAGTATTCTTTTTTATTTTTAGGATAATAAAATTGACATAACTTTTTAACAGTTTTGATTCTAAAGCCTGTTTTTGTTTTTAAATCTGTGTCTTTTAAACTAATTCCTTGGGGAATATGTATACATAGATTTCTGTTGCAGTATGTAATAGCATGACAAAATAGGAATTGACAGTTAAATACTATATAGCTATTAATCTATAGTCAATGATGTTGAAATACTGCTACAGTATTATTAAATGTTAAAGGTAATATGCTATTTTTGTGGAAGTGCATACATTGAGAGCATATATCTTTACAGAAAAACTCATCAAGCTGTTGTGATTTCAGGTTAGTGAGATTTTTATTTTCTATAAATATTTGGTGTGTCTAAATTTCATTTAGTTTTCATGAGTGCATACTACATTTACAGGAACTTTCTATTTGAAAATTTTAGAAATAGAGTAAGTTGAACTTTGTTTTAACGTAAATAGTATACAAAGATCTCTTCACATAAAGGCTTTTCTTATTTTGATCATTGCCTTAACCTTCCACTTGGTCTTCCAATGTTATATATGACATTTTGGTGTTTTGTTTTTCAGGTATGGAAGTTTTCTTGCTCTATTTTTTTTTCCTTTTCAGTCTCAAGGCTGACTGCCATAATTTGTTTCGTGTAAGAACAGAACCAGTTGTTTATTCTGGATATACATTTTGCCAGCCTGGCTGCCTTCCTTTTTGGGGAGATAAGGGTGGTAACTAGGAAGGAGTTCAACCCCACGACTTTTGTACTGAGCTATATCCCCAACCTTATGTTTTTTATTTTGACACAGTTGCCCAAGCTTGGCTTGAATTTGCAGTCCTCCTGTCTGAGTGCTGAGATTACAGGTATATACCACTACCCCCAGCTCCAGATTACTTTTCTTTTTGTTGTTGTTGTTGGTGGTGGTGGTATGAGGGGATCAAACTCAGGACCTTGTGCTTGTGCCAAGTTACTTTCTTAGAAAAAAAAACTATGATCCAGAGAAAGGACAGGATTGCTTTTAGGAAAAATCAAGAGCCTTTTATAGCTTAGAACCCTAATGCTATCACCTCAATGAATCAGTGACTGATTTCCACCTTCAGAATTCCCAAAAGTGACCCGAAGAGTGAGTTTGTAATCCTCGAGTGGTGTAACATGGCTGTAATCCCAGCACTCTGGGAAGATGAGGCAGGAGGATCACAAGTTCTAGCCCCCTGGGCAATTTAATTGTGATTTAGAGACACATTGTCTCGAAGTAAAAGATTAAATAAAAAGCTGGGGATATAATTCAGTGTAAATTCCCTGGATTCAATCTCACACTCTGCTAGGAAAAAAAAGGACCTAGGTTTTATGGGTTTTTTTTTAACCTTTTAACAAAGTTCATTAGTTAGAAATTTTGAGTGAATTTCAAAAATTTTGGGAAGTGTGAAAAGAGTGGTTTGAAACCATCTCCATGCCAATTTGACATGCACACATATATATATACATATATATATATTTTTTTGTACCAGGGATCAAACTTGGGACCTTGTACTTGTGAAGCAGGAGGCAGAACCACTGAGCTAAATCCCCAGCCCCTCCATGCCAGTTTGAATGGCTCACTCAAGCATATTTCAGATTAACCTGAGTACTCCGATTGCAGTTGCTGCTCATGTAAGGTAGCCTTTAAGCTTGGTGATTGATTGTATTCAGCAAAATCAGAATCCCATCCATGCACAGGTGCAGCTGCTTGCTTTACTTAGGATTTCTAGTTGATGGCAACCTCATATTTAACCAGGAGCACAAAGAGACCCCAGCCAGTTCTCTAGTTGAAGTTTAGTCAGCATCCCCTCAAGAGGTCATTGCATGAAAAGTCAGTGAGCACTTCAAAATTTACACATTTCAGCTGGGCATTGTTGATGCACGCCTGTAACCCCAGCACTCAGGAGACTGACACAGGATCACCACAAGTTTGAGGCCAGCCTGGACTACATAGCAAGATCTTGTCTCAACCACCCTCTCCCCTAAAACACATTTCACACATCTAGGAGGTAATTATAATCAGCAATGGCCTCTTTTCAGTCCAGTTTCTCAAAATTAGGGGACTTAGAAGTCAAACATGGAACTCTCACTTCTTCAAGGCAGCATTACTAATTATGTAGGAACAGATTTTTTTTTCTCCTAAAAGAGAAGTCATTTTGTGAAATGTAAAGTAGAAAGTTGCTATAACTACTGAAAAATAGCTTGATTGGCAGGCAAACAGAAAAATAATATGTCTCTGTGCTACCTAAAATCTTTGAGCAACAAATATGTGGGAATTTTAGAATACAGATACTTTCAAGTTCAGTAACCAGAAGTAATATTGTAGCCTAATAAACATTCCAAGGCATGCATATTTTTTGTGGCTTCAATAAAGTTTCTAGATACTATCTACTTTCCTAAAAATGTCAACTTCTGGTTTTGTCATATGAATAACTTTAAAACCTTTATATCACCTAGAATTGCTTAGAGCAGTCAAGGAAAAATACCTAGATATCATCAATATCTCTGAGGTCAGCTTCCCAAAAGAAACTGGAGAATAGCTGTTTTCCCTAATGAGATGTTAAACCACCTCCTTACACACCTAGCCAGTGAGACTGAGTCCCACAGATAAGCTGCTTCCTAAGCATCAAGGTAAGTGACAGGTACCAAGTAGTGCCTTGTGACGTTTTGTTTTTTGTTTTGGTGGGTGCTGGGGATAAACCCTGAGCCATATACTAGCCCTCCATGGAGATTATTTGTTTATTTGTTTGTTTGTTTATTTATTTATTTTTGAGACAGGCTCTTGCTGTGTAGTTCGGAGTGGCCTTGAACTCACTATGTAGCCCAGGCTGGCTTCAAACTCACAGTGGTCCTCCTGCCTCAGCCTCCCAAGTGCTGAGATTACAGGCGTGTGCCACCATGCCCAGCCTCCATGCAGATTTTAAAATGAAAATACTTGTATGCCCTACCTTCATAGCTAGGTAAGCTTTTTATTATCCTCTGTTAATTTGCAACTTTAAACCCACCACTCATTGTTATTCTTTTCAATTGCAAGAAATGCCACTTCCTTGTCCAAGACCTAAGGTGACAGGAACAGTCTAATGTTTAGCCATGCTCTGTGGTTCTAGAAATGTGACCTTGTTAGCAGTCATCTGAAAACCAGGTCCAAGTCACAAGATTTAAGGGAAATGACTACTTAGCAAAATGGTCATTTGTTGAAGAAACATGGTCGGTCTTGTAGTAGTTGGTAAGAGTTAGGGAATGGTCAGCTCCGAGGGGTTGGCCTGTTGTTAAACACCTTCACTTGCCTTCTGTATTTAGTACTAACTGTAAATTGGGGTCTAAACTGTGCAGATACACCTTTCGTGAATCTCTGTCCTAGGGGAGCACGTCGAGAGGCCATGTCAAGGAACAACCTTGCAGGTTAACAGGTATAACAAGCTGAGGGTGACCTAATATCCAGGTACTGTATCTAAAAATTCATCTGATGAGGACCCCTCCTCAAGTGTATATACATTGTCTTTTAAGTGACTGTATACCTAATTCATTTATCATTTGTGTTTTAAATGGATGCTTTTCTCTGGTATCTCTCAATTAGTGGGTGTTAGGAGAGAAGTCTTATAACGGTATAATAGTAGGTTAAATTTTTTTAATGATATACAAAGATGATATAAAAATAAAACTCATATTACAACTCCAGGGTCTTGTAATGGGAAGTCAGGTTTGCCAATGATCTGTGAAATTGTGCAATTATTTCCAAGATACTTTTTTTTTCCATTTTCAGTCCTCCTAGTTGGCATCATAAACTGCGCAGTTGGCTGGGCAAGAATATCAGAAATATGAGCTGCTTTTATTTTTCAGTTTCCAGACAAGTGAGATAACAGTGTCTGATAGACACATACCCAGCCTATCGGCAGAGTATGTTCTTACCTGAAGCCATTATACTTTCTACCTGGTCAGGTCTCCTCACTGAGCCAGCAGAAGCTGATCAGGAGCACAGTATCCCCAGAGACACTGGCTATCTGTGGACACAAGTCTACCAGCATCTGGAGACCTGTATGCCGAGGAGCTCATGTAGCTGACTGCCTGAGGGGCTGCAGGGTCTAAGGCTGGATTTCAGAAAATGTGCAGCCTACTAGTCATCTCTTTCCTGCATTTGTTCTTAGGCCGCCTCCTCAGGGAGGATGAAGTCTTACAGAACACATTGTTTGGCCTTCAAAGATTTAAGGATCAAGGAATGCAGACAAGCTAATATTTGTTACTTTATTTTATAAAATTGGTTTACATATTTTTTGTTTTGTTTTGTGGTGCTGGGAATCATGGCCAGGATCTTGTGCATACTAAGAACGTGCTATACCACTGAGCTACACCCCAGCCCATGAGACAGGAATCACCATGGTGGAACAGAAAGCTGGAACAACATGACATATTACTTCTCTGCTCTTACACTTTTTTCAACAGACCTATCACATCTTATAAAACCACAGAAGCAGAATGTTTGCATGAAATGGGAAATTATTACCCACAGAAAACCTAAATGAAACCTCTAGTTTTATTTTCTCTTACTAAACATAAAAGCTGCTGATTTTGGAAGTCACATGCCTGGGAAATACATGATTAGTTCCCACTAGCTTTGCTGTAGGTAACGCCACATGTGTGGGTTATAAGAACAGTTGCCTGGGTTACTTCCCAGGGACCTGAAGGCCACTCTTCCTGAAAACACTGACCTTTCCCTTTAGCCTACAGATGTCTGATGAGTGACTACAGTGAAATGAAAGGCTTGGTATCTCTGTCTTCAAATTGTGCCTTTACCCTTTGCTGTAGCCCTTGGATGAGATTCTTTTCAGCTCTACATATCGACATGTTGATTATTAAAAAATGTTTTGTCCAAGATTATAATACAGGATTAACTTGTCAGTTGAAGCTGATGTGTTTTCTTTTTCTTTCCTTCTTGTTTTCTGTTTCCACCCTTACACTTCTTCAAACAGCCACAACCACCTAAAATCCTCCAGTCCTGTCCCAAGGCCCAAGCCTACTAAGGCCAGGATGTTTTTTGGAGGATGATAGTGCCAGCTATACAAAAAATTCAACAGCTCCTAGGATGAGTTGACTCTGATCACCTGGTGGTGCAAGTCTTGTACAAGAAGAAACACCTTCTGGAACCATATCACTGGCCAATGAAAATTATTGGACTTTAGCCCACCCTAGTAAATCAATAAAAATGTACCTTGTGTTTGTTTAGAGAGCCACTTGGTTCCTCTGTTAAATGGGATGTCCAGTTGCTGGCTCCCTTCATGGAATGTAGTCAGAGACCATTTCTGGCTTCCTTCAGCTGAAGCCCCAATTTAATTGACACTCCTTACCCCCATAAAGCCCTGCCCATCCAGGAATGTAAGTGCTTGCAGTCCTGCCTCTGGCATCTCCAGATCAAATTACCCAGTCATCTACTCTCATCCTGACTACATGTATTTTGCAAAAACAGTTTAAATATTTCCTAGGTTGTGTGTAGTGGTGTGTGAATCAATGGAACTATGAGTGTGTATGTTGTATGAGTGACATTAAGGGTGGTGACATTAAGGCTGGTTCCTCCCCACCTCTTCTGAAGGTCAGCAATGTCCTCTTCACAGCTCTCTTTGCTGCTAGATAACACCTCTTTGGTCTATCCTGTAAGCTATGGCCTTGCTAATTCCCTGCACAGGAACTTCGAAAGGCTCTTTGCCTGAAGAATTAAAACTTTCACAATCTGACATTGAAGAATTTCCAGAGTATCCTCCCTCTGGATTTTCCAAGTAAATTTCTCACATTTCCTGTGATATCTAGTTTGTTAGTGTAAGGCAGACTGATCATTAATTCCAAAGCACTCTTCAAAGCTCTAATTTTTGCCTATCATGGTCTTCCATCTACCTGAAATGTCTGCCTCTCTTCATCGACATTCAAAATCCTACCCAAAGAGATTCCTGTTTTAAAATAGAGTAAAAACAATGGTGCTCTCTATCTTCACAATTTTCCCCCAAACAGTGACAACAATGAGAAACAAATGCAAATTTCCTCCTTGACAAAGATGACATTTGTAACAAAATCACAAAATATAGTAAACTATAATAATAGTCAAACAAAATAGGAGACTATCTTGAAAGTATTCTGTAGGCTGAAGTGAGTGAAGGTTAATTTCCCCCACTGCTTGTCTATCAGGTGAAAGCAAACATCTCATGGGGAGGATGCCTTTGGGAATGAAGATCCAAGTTCCAAACAAAACTGATAATACATGGTCCTCCAGAAATAGGTGATCTTTCTGAGGGACAAAACTTTAAAAAAAAAAAAAAAAAAAAAGCTTAGTGCAAGAGTTTCTCTGTACCTGATTCATCTTTAAGATAATACAAGGAAAGAATGCTCAAAGGTCGACTCACACAAGCCATATTTTCAGGCTTGAGAAACACTGTAATCTTGCAATCTTGATTGGATTGGGAGAAATCTAAAGTAATATACCCTTAACCTAGTATCTTAGGAGAATTCCTGCATGTTCTAGAACATAGGCCTGCTCTCTCCCCATGAATAACTCCTAAAAATATTGTGCACATGAAGCACATTACCCAAAGACAATAATGGTTTAAAATGTCTGTACAGGAGTAAAGGTAACTTAGTGGTAGAGCACCTATCTAGCACATGTGAGGTCCTGAGTTTAATCCCCAATGTAGAAAAAAAGTATACAGTGATTAAGTGAAGGCCAACAAAAGACTGAGAAATACAACAAAATGGCCTATTATTATAGGGAATATTATAAGGAATATTTCCATGATGCAAAATTTTTTTTTTACATAACAAAATTTATAACTATTTTGAAGTATACGGTTCATCGGGATGAAATACATTCATAATGTGCAACTTACCACTGTTCATCTCCATAACTTTTTTCATTTTAAAAGAGATAAAAACTGAAACTCTACAATCATTAAACATCTAATTCCTTATCTTCACACACACCTGTCCCATCCCATGAAGGAAGGGCCCCCAGGAACATGTAAACATACCAAGGACTCCCAGGAACAAACAGACTTCCCAGTTGAACACCTTTTTATGTGCTTATTGGCCATGCGTGTATCTTCCTTGAATAAATATCTATTCAGATCCTTTGCCTGTTTTTTAAGTCGTTTTTTTATCCTGTTGAGGTGGTTTTGTTTTGCAATATTGGGGTTTGAACCAAGGGGTGTTCTGCCACTAAACTACATCCCCAACCCTTTAAAAAAATTTTATTTTGACACAGGATCTTAATAAGTTGCCTAATCTGGGCTCAAACTTGCAACCCTGTCTCAGCCTCCCAGAATTCTGGGATTTCAAGTGTGTAATACCATACCTGGCTGTTATTGAATTTAAGGAATTCTCTATGCATTCTGGATATTACTATCAGATATGTATTTGCACATATTTTCTCCCATGCTATACTGTTCACCTTTTTTCCTGTTGGTAGTGTCTTTTGATACATAATTTTAAACTGTTTTCATGAAATCTTGTTTATTTTGTTATTTTTGCCTTCAATGTCATATCCGAGGAATTATTACCAAATCCTGTGTCATGAAATTTTTGCTTTATGTTTTCTAGATTTTATATCTGACATTTTAGGTTAGGTCTTTGGTCCATTTTTGGTTCATTTTTGTGTGTAGTGTTAGGTGAGGCCCTATTTCATACTTTTGCCTGTGGATGCCCAGTATTCCTATCACCCTTGTTGGAAAGACTGTCCTTTCCCCATTGGATGATCATGGCACTCATATCAGAAGCTCATTTAACCATATATGTGAGGTTTATTTTTAGTCTGTATTCCATTGGTCTAGATGAGCATCTTCATGCCACTAGCACCACACTGTTTTGATTATTGCAGCTTTGTAATAAGTTCTGAAATCAGGAAGTGTGAGTCCTTCAGCTTTGATCTTTTCAATCTTATTTTGGCTATTTGGAGTCCTGCTACTTTAGAGTTCACTTATTATAAGACTGTGTGTGTGTGACAGAGAGAGGAGAGAGAGAGAGCGTGCTTTATGATTTCTACATATGAGACCATATCATCTGCGAACAAAAAGAATTTTACTTACTCTTTCCCAATTTGGGTATCTTTTATTTCTTTTCTTTGCCTGATTGCTCTGGCTAGAACTCTTAAGTGAAAAAAGTGGTGAAAGCTGACCTCCTTGCCTTGTTCCTGACCTTAGAGGAAAAGCTTTCTGTTTTTCACCATTGACTAAGATATTTGCTGCAGTTTTTCATATATGACTTTTTGTTATTGAGGTAGTTTCCTTCTATTCCTAGTTTGTTTAATGTTTTTATAATGAAGGAGTGTTGAATTTTTCAAAAGCTTTTAGTCTGCATCAGCTGAGATAACCCTGTGGTTTTTTCTTAATTCTGTGGTGCATTGCATTGTATTGAGTTTCAGTGTCAAACCATTCTTGCATTTTGGAAATAAATTTCACTTGGTCACGGTGTACTACCCTTTTAATATGCTGCTGAATTTGGTTTGCTATTATTTTTGCATAGATATTCATAAGAGATACTGGTGAGAAGTTTGCTTGTAGTAACTTTGGCTTCGATATCAGGGTCACATTGGCCTCATAGAATGAGTTAAAAAGTAGTCCCTTCTCTTTAATTCTTGGAAAATTTTGAGAAGAATTGGTATTGGACTCCTTTAAATGTTTGCTGGAATTCACCAGTGAAGTCATCAGTGAAGTCTAAGGTTTTTCTTTTCTGGAGATTTCTGTTTACTGATTCAATCTTTACTAGTTTTAAGTCTATTCTAATTTCCTGTTTCTTTGTGATTTGGTCTTACTATATTTTGTGTTTCTAGGAATGTGTCTAGTATTTTATCTAAGTTGCTCCATTTTTGGCATACAATTGTTTATAATATTCTCATAATCCTCGGTTATTTCTTTAGAGTAACTTTCATTGCTGGTTTTGATAATTTCAGTCCTATCTCCTTTTTCATAGACCATGTAGCTGAAGGCTCATCAGTTTTGTTAATCTTCAAGTAATCTATGGTCTTATTTATTTTCTCTATTTTATCCTATTCTGTTTATTTCTGTTTTATATTTATTATTTCTTTCTATCTGCTAGCTTTAGTTTAGTTTGTTCTTTGTTTTCTAATTTCTTAATTAGTAAAATTAGGTTGTTGACTTGACATCTTCTTTCTAAATATAAATGTTTATGTTGCTATCAATTTCCCCTCAGCACTGCTTTTGTTACATCCCATAAGTTTTAATATATTGTGCTTTTGTTTTTATTCATACTTTAGTAACTATTTTCTAATTTGCTTTATAGTTTTTGATTTCTAACTTCACTCCACAGTGGTTGGAAAAGTTACTTTCTTTGATATGTATCTTTAAAGTCTATTGAGACAATTTGTGACACAACATATGTTCTATGCAGGACATGCCTCGTGTACTTGGGAAGAATATGTATTCTGCTGTTGCTGGGCAGTGTTCATATGTCTGCCAGATCTAGTTGGTTTATTATATTGTTTATGTCCTCCATTTCCTTAATTGTCTTGTGTAGTTGTTCTATCCATTACTGAGAGAGAGAGAGAGAGAGATGTTGAAGTTTCTAATTACTCATGTAAAACTATTTCTGCCTTCAGTTCTTGCTGCATATGTTTTGATGGCCAGTCATTAGGTATAGAAACATTTGTCACTGTTATATCTTCTTTCTGCATCGAACTTTTATAATATATAATATCCTTCTTTTTCTCTTATAACTTTTTCTGATTTAAAATATCAGCTGGGTGTGGTGGGACATGCCTGTAATCCCAGCACTTGGGGAGGCTGAGGCAAGAAGATTCCAAGTTCAGGCCCAGCCTGGGCAATTTAGCAACTTAGCAAGACCTTTCTTAAAATAAAAAAGGGGTCTAAGGATGTGGTTCAGTGCAGAGGCTCTGTGTATAATCTCCAGCACTGCAAACAACAAAAAATGTATATTTTATCTAATTTTAGTATAGCCATCCCTACTCGTTTAGTTACTGTTTTAATGGAATATCTTTACTCTCCTTTCATTACAATGTATCTGTGTTTTTGGATCTGAAATGAGTTTCCTAATCCAACATGTAGTTGGATCATGGATTTGCTTTTTAAAATCTATCCTGCTCTGTCTTTAGGTGCTTAATCTTATATTTAAAATAATTACTGATAAACAGGGACTATTTCTGTCATTTTGATATTTATTTTCTATATGCCTCATAGCATTTTGTCCCTCATTTCCTATATTACTTTCTTTTTTTTGATATCAAAATGTTTAGATTCCATTCTCATTTCCTTTTGTGTATATTCGATAGCTATTTTCATGTGGTTACTACAGGGATTGCATTTAACATCCTACAGTCACACCACTTTAATTGGAATTTATATGAGCTCAATTTCAGTAGCATACAAAAGCTCTCCTTTTTGCAATTCTAGTTGTTACTGTCATAAATTACATCTTTATACATTGAATGCCCAAAACATGAACTATTAATTCTTTTAAATTCATTGGTCTCTTAAATTCTGTAGAAAGCAAAATGTGGATCTACAAACGAAAGTTAACAATACTGGATTTTAAATTAATATTTTTTTAAATGTTAGTTTTTCAAATAATGTAGAATACAAAAAGTAAAGGTACAGTCAGGCATGGTGGCATGTGCTCATAATCCCAGCATTTGGGAGCCTGAGGCAAGAGGATTGCCACAAGTTTGAGACCAGTCTGGACTACATAGTGAGACCTGTCTCAAAAAAAGAAGTTTACTTGTACCTTTAGGTACAAATTGTTATATTAGATTTTATAAGTGTGCATGTATTTGCTTTTATTGAGATTTCTTTCTTCATACAACTAGAAAATATTGTCTAGAAGCCTTTAATTGCAGTGTTCTTTTCATTTTTTAATTAGTATATGTTGTAATACATAATGATTAACATTTACCTTGTGGAATTGTACCTACACATATCACAGTACGCCTTTTTACTTCTCCTTTTCCTTTCCTTCAGCATGATTTTAAGAATTTCTTATCGAGTAAGTCAAATAGTAATAAACTCCTTCAGCTTTTATCTGGGAATATTTAAATTTGTTCCCCACTCTGACATATATTTTTTCTGGATACAGGATTCTAGGTTACTGGGGGGTTTTCTTCTTTTAATACTTTGACTATGTTGTTGACTCCCTGACTCTTCCCTCCAGTTTCTTATAAGAAATTTGCTGACAGTCTTCTTAAAGATCTCTTGTGTGTGATGAGTCACGTATGTTCCTGCTCTCAAGGTTCTCTGTCTTTCAAGTTTGATTATGTTGTGTCTCATTGTAGGTCTCTGAATTCATATGACTTGGAGTTTGCTGAACTTGGTGATTTTACTCACATCTTTCATCAAATTTGGGGAATTTTCAGCCATTATTCCCTCAAATAATGCCACTTTCCCTTCTTCTGAGCCTCCCTCAGAGGGTGTGTTGGTCTGCTTGATGACGTCCTGAAACTCTTTAGGTTTATTCACTTCTCTTCAGTCTTTTTTCTTTTTGTTATCAGGATCTTGTATCTTCAAAGTCCCTCATTCATTCTTTTACGTGCTCCAGTCTGACTTTGATTCCCTCCAATAAAATTTTCATTTCCAATATTCTACTTTTCAGTTCCAGAATTTCTTCCTTGTTTCCTTTTAGGCTTTCTACCCTTTCATCAATATTTCTATTTTATTCATGCATTTAAAAATATTTTTTTCTACATCTTCCTTTAACCCATTAAGCGTCTTTACCTAAGGACTTTTTTTTTTTTTTTTTTGGTACCAGAGATCGAACTCAGGACCTTGCGCTTTTGAGGCAGGTGCTGGAACCACTGAGCTAAATCCCTGGCCCATCCTTATCTAATATATCTGCCATCAGGTCTTTTTCAGGGACAGTTTCTGTTGGTTTATTTTTTTCTTTCAATAGCCCATACTTCCTTCTTTCTTTGTAAGCCTTATGATTTTGTTGTTGTTGTTGTTGAAAACTCGTCATTTGAGCAGATTGTCTTCTTTCCCTAGGATTTGTTTCTTATTGTTGTAGGCTATATCTACCCCCAGAATCAGACTGAGGTATAGACTTAGGAATTTCTAACCTTTTTATGTAGATCCACAGTCACTAATTGTCCCTCTATATGTTATTGTTTTTTAATATCTTAGTCCTTAATGTCTAGCTCCAAAAAGGGGAAAAAGAAAAAAATGAAGTGGAAAAGAGCACTAGTCCTTTAAGTGGGAGGAAGTGAAAGGACATTGGTTACTTTGTACCTCTGTGATCACAAGCTGCAGTTAGGGCATAGATCCTCGATATTTGGAGGACAGGGCCTTTTTGCCCACCCTGGCTTCCTACAAGCTGTGTGTGGATTGCTCCAAGAATACTACGCTGCCTACCATGTGGCTGAGGAGAGGGGGCCATGGCTGCTCCTGTACTCAGAGCTGAGATTGACCAAGAGTAACTGCAGTGTACTGTCCAAGCGTGGAAGCTGGGAGCCTTCACTAGACTGGAATTCCAAATAGCTACTTCCGCCAGACAGAGTCTGCTGGTGGAACTGCTATCTAGGTGGGAGACAGATTCCTGAAACTTCCTACGCTGTCTTCTTCCTACACCTACCCTTTTCCTACTGAAGTTCAACAGATTAGTGCAAACTATAGCTGAAGGGCCAAACCTGGCTACCTCCTGCTTTTGTATGGCCAGGAAATGAATAACAGCCTGACACTTGAAGTGGTTGATGTGAAAATTATATGAAGTTCAGATTTCAGTGTCTGTAAGTAGAGTTTTTTGGGACCATCACCATGCTTATTTTGCTGATATATTTTCTATGGCTAAGGCCACTCTCCAGCTATGACAACAGGGTTGAAAAATTGTGATAGAGAGCAAATGGCCTACAGAACCTAAAATATTTCCTATTTGGCCCATTGCAAAAAAATAAATAAATAAAATTTGCCAATCTGTTTTAACCCTTACTGATGGGGTAGCAAGAAATATTTAAGGCTTTCCAGGAAGAACTCATCACAGGGGACGGAAACCTAGAATGTTGACCTGGGTCCAGTGCCACAGCAAATCACCATGAAGGGAAAACTAGTAGTGGAACAGCAGAAAGCTAAAACCTAAAGCCTGTGACCCAGGCTAGAAGGATCCAAAAATGTGAGAGCAACTGAAGAGCAACCTGAGGCCCCAAGCCAGGAGTGTTATAGGTAGAGTGTGTATGGCCAAGAGTTTATTTACCTTTGTTCTTTGTCTTCCCTGAAGAAACCTGCTGCCTAGGAAAAGATCTGAACTATCAGAGATATCACTGGAGCAGGACAAAGGGTTCATTGGACTTTGTGACCATGTGTTTTGAAATAGTCACATGGAAAGGGAGTCTTCCAGCAAAATGGGGTTGCATTTCTAGGCACTGTTGATGGCCTCAGGTACAGGCTCAGCAAAGTGGGTGTCATATGTACCCCAAAGGCCTTATGCTAAAGATTTCGTTTCCAGCTTGTGGTGCTCTTGGTAGAGCCTTTGGTGGGTAGCACGTAGTGGAAGAGAGGTCCCTGGGGGAATGTCCTTGAAGGGAATATTGGAACCTCACCCCTCCCTCCTTCACTTCTGAGTGCCAGATAGGAGCAAATTGATTGCTCACATGCTCCTTGCCATCACGTTCTGCCTCACCACATGCCCCAAACCATGGGGCCAAGCAACCATGGACTGAAACCATGCATCAGATATAAGTCACTCCTTTTTGCAAGTTTTTTTCAGGCTGGGTATAGTGGCTCACATCTGTAATCCTAGCACTCTGGGAGGCAGAGGCAGGAAGATCAATTTGATTTCTGCCTGGGCCACTTAGCAACTCAGTGAGAACCTATCTCAAAAAGTAAAAAAATAAAATAACTGGGGATGTAGCTCAGTGAGAAGGTACTGGGTTTAATTCCTGGTACTGCCACCACTACAGAGAAAAAAGTTGTTTATCTGAAGTATTTTGTCACAGGGACAGAAAGGTGAGTAAGATAGTGGGAAATGGCTGTATTGCCAGATGGATATGAGAAGACAGGAGGGGAGGCTTGGAACTCTAGGGCATTAGAGTCCTACTGAATGTATCAGCCACAGAATCTACACTACACAAGGGATAAGCGAAGAAAGGAGAAGAGAGCCAATTGGCACAAAGGTTGGGCTAGTTGTGGCAAGAGCAGTTGGACAGCAGGGTGGAAGGAGACCTCCAGCTCCTGGTTTTGTGGGAGGAGCTATTTCAACAATCACTGGTGCAGGCTGGGCTCTCTGGGTGGCAGCAGACATGCTTGGGGCAGGTATGTGGTGGTGAGAATTGGGTATCTGATGAGTTATGCATATGGAGGTTAAAAGCATGCAGGATGAAGGCAGGATTTGAAAAGGCAAAGACCAGGTGCCAAAGCCCAAACTGAAAGACAGAAGCTCTGGGAATGCCGCTGATGAAGGGCAGAGGGCGACACACAGTTTGAACAGCATAGGATGGGAGAAAAGTGGCCTGAAAGAGAACAAATAACCACAGTTGTGATAAAAACAGCAGAACCATAGTTGTGAAACAAAACAAAACAAAAAACAGATTCTCAGAAAATACTAAGGGAGGGTAGGGGCTCAGGCTCATTTACATGAATTGGTCAAGGGAGCCTCACTGGAAAAACAGCATTTAATTGAGAGTGTAGAGAATAAATGGGAAGCTGGCCTCGGAGGAGTTGTGCACCACTGGGAAGCTGAGAGGAGGATCACAAATTCAAGCACTGGGCAACTCAGTGATGTAGAGGCCCTGTCTCAAAATTTAAAAATAAAATAGGGTGTAGCTCAGTGCTAAGACCCTGGCTTCAATCCCCAGTACCAAACAAAAAGATGTTTGGTTTGCCTGTGACTGTTTCAAAATGACACTACAAAAGTAGACATGGCTCCGTCAGATGGGAAGAAGAAGGGGAGATTGAGAGAGCAGAAAGGCAGGTGCCCCAGCCAGTGCCGCTGCTGCCACCAAGTTAGGCAGGGGTGCTGGCCTCTCTGTGCCTGCGCAGCTGGGGACAGAGGGGCTGCCTGTGTCGTGCCTGGGACAGCGCCACCAACCAGAGCCACGTGTGGGGGCATAACAGTGATGGTTATTTGGGGAGAGATATTTTCCCTGGTATGGCATCCAAACAAAAAGGATAGCAGGTTCTCTCTTTCTCTCTGTACTTTTTTAATCCTTTCAACAACCTTGTGAGACAAGTTAAAAAAACAAAACTCTGAAGAGCAGTTTTCTTTTCCTTCTTTCTCAATCAACACCACCTCATGCCCTGGCTCTCCTTGCATTCTGTGGCTTCCACAAAGAGCCTTTTGTTAAAATGTGGGGCACTCAAGGGCTGGCTACATGTCAAGCTGCCTTTTAATTTATCAAAGCCTCTCTGCGCTCAGGTATTCAGATTTGTATTGCTTCATTTTTTAGGCCAGAAGTTGCTGTGGGAGAGGCCAAGGGTTCAGGTGTGAGACTGTGAGATGACTGGCCATGTCAGGGGGCCTCTTGCCCACTGGGCCCTTAGCTGGGCACCATGGTCCCTGAGTGCAGCTCCTAAGGACAGAAGGCTCTCCAGTCTGTAGGTCAGGCCCTGTGGGTCACAGTCAAGTTTCCACATGTGAACCTGAAAGACACGAGTTACCTATACAAGGACATCAGAAGGAGCTGTCTGAAGGAGACAGGAAATACAGTATACCCGCTCCCTCTCTCTTTTATTTTTATTTTTATTTCACCATGCTCTGTTTTGGGAGTACAGTAAGTTGATTTGAATCCATCTTGGAGTCACCAGTGACAACCAGAAAGTGGAGGCACCAGGACCAAGCAGGTGGCAACTGGGCTGAGACACAGAGCAGACAGACCTGGGAGATGGAAAGCATCAGGCACCTGAGGCCCAGCCTGGATTGGCTGGAAGATCAGACTGCTGCCGTCCCTCCAGAGATACCAGCAACTCCAAGGCACTGTCCAGAAGTTTAGGGGACAAAGAACAGCAGGATGGGTGACACAGGTGACCATGTGGACAAGCTGGTTTTTGAGACCATGCAAGACACAGCTATCAGAGGAACTATAGGAAAGACAAAGGACAGTGTGTGCCAGAAGGAGCTCAAACTATCACAAATTGGGTGTTAGGAAGCAAGCAACCTCAGTTTGCTCTCCTTTTAGGCACTCTGACTGCCCTCCTGTGCCACCACTTCTAGTGCACATGGGTTCCTCAGCTGAACCTTCCTGAGGTCTTGGGGGAGGAGCTGTAGGTGGAAGATGAGGCAAGTAGCTGGAAAGACTAGTGATAAGTACATTTATTGATGACCTTCCACATACCATATGTACTCTTCATGCAAGGCGTCCTTTGAAGTAGATCTGCTTATTCCCATATTGTAGATGAAGACCTTGAACTACAGAGAAGTTGTTTACTTGGCCAAGGTCACACAGCTGGTAAGTGGCAAAACCAAGATCCACCCCCTCCCCCTCCTTTTACACGATAGGGAAGAGTATTATTCTTTGGGATCCAGTGGGCAGTGGGTATTTGATGGAGCAATAAAAGATCCCAGGAGTGCATTATTTTTCCTTTAAAATCTTCATATCAATGCCCTGGTCTCCTCTAACCTGCTGACCAGAGGCAGTGGCCACTGTAGAGGAGTCCCTCACCCTCAGAAGGGCAGGAGCCGGCTCCATAAGGCAAACTGGCTCTTCCTGAAACAAGTGCTTGCATTCCACACTCCTGGCTCCAGGAGCTGTTATCAACCTTGCAGAATCAACAACAGCAGCCTAGGCCATAAAAAGATTAGTCTTTGCACTGGGGGCCATTAAGGGGCTCCATCTAAACCTTCAACTCTATCTTGCCAACAAGGTCAACCTCCACTCCTATTCTCTGACACGTCTCTCGTCTCTCGGGTTCTTGGGGCTAAGTCCAACAAACAGGCTGGGAAGAAAGAAAATATCCCAGGGACGTTGACAGCACCCTTGTCAGAGTTAGGCACCTGGATGCCTCAGAGGAGTTGCTGGGGATCTTGGGGATATTTGTTAGAACGTGGACCCCAAAACAAGTTAGAGTAAATTTCTGTAAACCAGGCCCAACAGGGGCTCAGGAAACATCAGGAATTAAGTAGGGAAGATCAGACCACTGTTGCTTCTAGAGATGAAATTGGACTAAGAGACCAAAGGAAAAGAGAACTAGAACTTGAGAGGCTTGATTGACTGTCTCTCTGCGATCCTGTGAATTCTGAAACGTGGTGTTGCCGAACTCTGCAAGCCACTCCACACCACTTGCCCTAAATCCCCCCTCCCATACACATTGTCCATCTTGATTAACACCAGAACCATCCTTTCACTTGGCCAACCCAAAAACTACAGCCTGTCCATGGGAAATCCTGTGGACTCCATTTTCAAGATGGATCCAGAATCTAGTCACTTTAATCACCTTCAAACGCCAGCTACAGGGGCTCTTTCCTGGGTTGCTATAATGGCTTCCTCACTGGGCTCTCTCACTCTTCTTCCTCCTTGGATTATTCTCGTCAGATCAGACACCAGTTGTTTCTTTTTTCTTTTCTTTTTTTTTCTAGGGCACTTTTTAGTGCTGGCCTTGAACTTGCCATCCTCCTGCCTGCGTTGTTAGGATTACAGGTGTACACTGAAACACTCAGCTCAATTTTTCTTTCTTTTTTTTTTAAGCAAAACATATATTGGTACATTTTAGATATACATAATGATAACATTCATTAGAGGGAATTTGTATCTGTACATGGTATATATCTTGCTTCTTCTTTTTTCCATCCCCCAATGTTTCTTCCCCTCCCCTTATTTCCAAAAGCTTTGTTTCCATTTTTTCTTCTATTCTCTTTTTTTGCTTTGTCCCTTCTTACCTTTCTCTCTCCTCCTCCCTTGTTCACCTTCTCATTTCAACATTTTCTTCCATTTCCCAATATCTGTTATACATTCTGGTCCTTATTTCCATTTTCGGTTTCTCACCCCCAGAGAAACAATGTGGTATTTAAACATGTGTGTCTGATTATTTCACTTAAGAGTATGGCCTCAAGGTGCATCCATTTTGCTGGAAATGTCTGAAGCTCATCCTTCTTTATGGCAGAGTAGTACTCCACTGTATAAAAAACTACATCTTCTTTATTTATCAGTTGAGGGGCATTTGGGCTGTTTCCAAGATTTAGCTGTTACAAACTCTGCCTCTATAAAAGTGGGTGCGCATATATCATTGTGGTATGATGCTTTTAATTCTTTTGGAAAGATACCCAGAAGGGGAATAGCTAGGTTAAATGGAACCTCTAGTTTTAGCTTTTTGAGGAATATCCATATTGATTTCCAAAGTATTTGCACCAGTCTACACTCCCACCAACAGTGGAGAAGCATTCCTTTTTCCCTACATCCCTGTCAGCATTTGTTATTGGCTTATTTCTTGATAACAGCCATTCTTTCTGGAGTGAGATGGAATCTCAGCATTGTTTTAATTTGCATCTCTCAAATAAGCAGTGATGTTGAACATTTTTTCATATATTTGCCATTTTTAATTCTTAATCTGAGAAGTGTGTATTCATTTCAGATGCCCATTTTTGGATTGGGTCTTTAAATTTGGGGGGGTCTGATTTTTTTGAGTTTTTTTATATATTCTAGATAGCAGTCCTTTGTATGAGGAACAGCTGGAAAAATTTTTTCCCACACTGTGGGTTGTGTCTTCACTCTGTTGGTTGTTTCTTTTGCTGTGCAAAAAACTTTTTATTAAGATGAGATCCCACTTGTTGATTCTTTGTGATATTTCCTGTGCAACTGGGGTTTTGTCCATAAAGTCTTTGCCTACACCAATGTCTTTAAGAGTTTTACTTATTTTGTCTTCCAGCAGATTTAGAGTTTTTGCTTTAATATTTAGATCTTTGGGCTGGGGATTTAGCTCAGTGGTTCCACTGCCTGCCTCACAAGCACAAGGTCCCGAGTTCGAACCCTGGTACAGAAAAAAAAAATTTAGATCTTTGATGCATTTTGATTTTAGTTTAGTGCATGGGGAAAGATATGGGTCTAGTTTTAATCTTTGGTATGTGGAAAGCCAGTTTTTTCAGCACCATTTATTAAAGAGGCTATGTAACTATTTAAAACAAATGTTAATGGACATAAAAATCAAATAAGCATTAATACAATTCTAATGGGGGACCTCAATACCAAACTGTCACAAATAGATCCACTGGACAAAAAATCAACAAAGAAATACCAGAACTGAACCAAACTTTTGAACAGATGGACTTAGTAGATGTCTACAGTGTTCCAAGCCTGTAACACCAGAATATGTGTGCTCAGCTGCACATGGGACGTTCTCCAAAATATACCACATACTAGCTCATAGAACATGTTTAAGTAAATGCAAAGGAACTGAAATTATCCCATGCATATTATCAGACCATGGTGCAGTGGAATTGGAAATCAATGGCAAAAGAAAACACAAGAACTTTATAAACACATGGAAATTAACACCCTCCTGCACAACCAATGGATCGGATGAAATTAAAGAAGAAATTAGATAGTTTCTACAATTAAACAATAATGCTAATACAACATATTGGAACTTATGGAACTCAATGAAAGCCGTCCTACAAGATAAATTTATAGAGGTGAATTCCCATATGAGAAAAACAGAGCAAGCGTGAATAAACAACCTAATGTTGAACCTCAAGCTTCTAGAAAAAGAAGAGAAAACCAAGCCCAAAGCTCATATGAGGGAGGAAATTATAAAGATAAGAGCAGAAATTAATGCAGTGGAGGCTAAGAAAACAAAGAATCAATGAATCAACTAGTTGGTTCTATTTTTATTTTGGTACCCAGGATCGAACTCGGGTCCTTGTGCTTGTGCAACAGGCGGCAAAACCAACGAGTTGGTTCTTTGAAAGATTAAATAAAATTGACAAACCCTTAGCCAACCTTATCAAAAAAGGAAATACTCAAATTTATGCAATTAGGAATGAAAAGGGTGAAATCATAACAGATCCTGTGGAAATCCAGAAGATCACTAATACCTACTTCAAGAACCTGTACTATAATAAGATAGAGAACACAGAAGAAATGGACAGATTCCTAGATACATATGAATTACCAAAGCTGAATCAAGAAGATACGAAAATTCTAAATAAACCAATATCTGTCAGTGGAATTGAAAATGTAATTAAAACGCTGCCAACAAAGAAAAGCCCAGGTCCTGATGGATTCACTGCTAAATTCCACAAGAAATTTAGAGAAGACCTAATTCTGCTACTTCTCAAGCTCTTTAATGAAATTGAAAGGGAAGCAATACTCCCAAATTCATTCCTGGAAGCAAGCATTACCCTGATACCAAAACCAGAGAAAAATTAACCAAAAAAGAGAACTACAGGCCAATCTCCCTCATGAACACAGATGCAAAAGACCTCAATATGATACTGGCAAACAGAATGCAGCAAATCATCAAGAAGATTATACACCATGACCAAGTAGGATTCATCCCAGGGAAGCAAGGATGGTTCGACGTACAGAAATCAATAAATGTAATACTCATCGACAGAGCCAAGGACAAAAACTATATGATCATCTCAATAGATGCAGAAAAAGGATTTGACAAAGCCCAACACATATTCCTGATAAAAAAAAACCCTGCAGCAAATTGGAATAGATGGTCTTTATCTCAATCTGATAAAAGCCATCTATGACAAACCAACAGCCAATATCATACTAAGTGGTCAAAAACTGAAAGTGTTCATTCTAAAATCAGGAATAAGACAAGGATGTCTACTGTCACCGCTCTCATTCTGGAAGCATTAGAGAAATCAGACAAGAGAAAGAAATAAAAGGAGTAAGGATAGGAAAGGAAAAAGTTAAATTATCATTCTTTTGGGATGACATGATAGTCTACATAGAAGACCCCAAAAACTCAAACAAACTTCTAGATTTAATAACCAAATTCAGTAGCGTAGCTGGATACAAAGTCAACACTCAAAAATCAATAGCATTCTTATACACGAATAACAAACTCACTGAGAGAGAAATTAAGGAAACAACAGCCTTCAAAATAGCATCCAACAAAATGAAATATCTAGAAATAAATCTAATGAAGGAAGTAAAAGACCTTTACATGAAAAACTATAGTACTCTGAAAAAGGAGATTGAAGAGGGTATCAGAAAATGACCATACTCCCAAATATAAGAAAAATGGCCATACTCAGATTGTTACACACATTTAATGCAATCCTGATCAAAATTCCAACAACATATCTCACAGAAATAGAAAAAACAATCCTAAAACTCATTTGGAACCAGAAGAGACCTAGAATAGCAACAGCAATTCTGGGCAACAAAGGCAAGGCAGGGGGCATCACAATTCCTGACTTGAAATTATACTACAGAGCTACTATGATAAAAACCACATGGTACTGGCAAAAAAACCAGACCCGAGAGTCAGTGGAACAGATTAGAAGATGCAGAAACAACTTCAGATATACTCAGCTACCTTATCTTTAACAAAGGAGCCAAACACCTTCAATTTTTTTCTCTCTCTCTTTTCTTTTTCTTTTTTCTTTTTGGTGGTAGTGGTGAGGATACTGGGGTTTGAACCCAGGCCTTCCCACTGAGCTATATCCCTTGCCTTCTCTTATTTTGTATTTTGAGACAAGGTCTGGCTAAGATGCTAAGTTGCCCAGGTGGGGTTCAAACTTGCTATCCTCCTGCCTCAGCCTATCAGAATGTTGACATTATAGGAATGTGCCACCACACCCAACTGCAAAGTGTCTGTTACTGTCCTCTCCTCATGAAACTTCCATGACTCCCTGCTGCCTGTTTCCCCATGGAATTCCTGGTGCACTTGGTGTCACACACACACACACACACGCACACACACACACACGTTGTCTCTTCCTCTCCTACTCCTGCCCACCTTGTCCACTAACTCCTCCAACCCTAGCCTCTTTTCCTTCTCTGAATATGCTAATGTGCATGCTCCTACCTCAGAGCCTTTTACTTGCTGTTATCTCTGCCTCAGATGCTCTTCCCTTCTTCCTCCAAACATCACAAAATGTTTACAAATTATTTGACTCTCTTCCCTTTTAGAGTGTAATTCATGCCCTTTTGTGGTTTGATCCTAAGGGCTGGAATAAAGCAGAAGTGATGGTGCAGGATTTCAGAGGCTATGTCATAAAAAGCCCAGTGGCTTCCCTTACATCTGACTCCCTTGGATGGCTCGTGCTAGGGGAAGCCAGCTCCCAAATCATGAGGGCATCAAGGCAGCTCTGGGAACAGAGAAACAGGCCACCTGCGTACAGCTTCTGTGTGAGCCATGCCAGAAGCAGACCCTCTGCTTGTCATGCACACCTTCACACACCTGCTGCCCTGGCCAGCTGCTTGCTCCACTGCAGCCTCCCGAGAGCCCTCCAACCAGAACCACCCAGATTCCTGGCCCCAAGACACCCAGAGATAGTCAGCCTTTGTTGTTTGAAGCTTCTAAGTTTTGGGGCAATGTTATGCAATGGTAGATAATATGGTGCTTCCTCATTCCTCATTCCCATCAAGCTTCACCTGCAGTGTTACTTTCCTAGATGCCTTCCTTACCTGGTTGTTTAAAAATTGGAATTTCTACAGCAAGTTGAATCTCCATCTGTGATTCATTGCTCTCCATAGCCTTCGATAATCTGTTGTCCTCTCCTTATTGGAGTACCATAAGTTCCTTGGAGGCAAAAGATTTTTCTGTCTTGTATCTTGGTATGTGGTAAGTGCTCAGTAAATATGTGCGGAATAAATAAACACACGCAGCAGGGTCATTCTTCTATAACCCGTGATTGAATCTGAGGCTCCCATTTTTAAATCTTGTTCCAATGTGATTTTTCATTCTTAAATCTAGTTTATTAGTACATGTGTGTAGTGCATAATGTTTACACTCCTTGTATGGAGTTAGTACATGTACATAACACATCTTTTTTCATCCCCTTTTTCTTCCCTTTCTTTCCCCTTCCTTACCCACCCTTAAATCCCTTTTCCTTTAAGAGAGATCATTTCCTAACTTACTATTATCTATCCTTTATTTTGATCTTTATTTTTACTCTGGCTTTCTCATGTAAGAGGAGAAGCCATGTGATATTTAAACTTGTGTGTCTGATTTGTTTTATTTAACATTATGGTCTCAAGGTACATCCATTTTCCTACAAATGACCAAGTTCATGCTTCTTTATGGCAGAATAGTACCCCATTGTGTATAAATTCCACATTTTCTTAATCCATTCCCCTGTTGATGGATATACAGCCTGCTTCCAAGATTTAGCTATTATGAATTGTGCTGCTGTAAACATGGGTGAGCATACATCACTATAATATGATGTCTTTAACTTGGGAAGATACCTACAACCGCTACAGAAATCAATATGGAGGTGCTATTTTTTTCTAAGGATTCATTTTGGGCTTTTTTCCCCCTTCACTGTCACACAGTCTGGGAAAGGCCACTTGGTTTGGGATAGTGACAAGGCCATCCATCTTCTTTCCTAGACTAGGTTTGCTATAAGGACAAGCACCTTGAAGCCAGGTGGGTTATGTCTTTTGTACTTGACCGATGATCAGTTTCCAAGGTGCTGAATCTAGTCAAATGGATTCCAAAAGACACAAACAGTCCAAGCAGCAGCTATCCCAAGGGGAAGCTAATCTGATCGCCCTTGTTGGCGGGACATTCAGCTCTGTCATGGGTGGCGAGCCCGCAGTCATGTGGTACCAGTGCTGCAGCTGTATCAACAGGTCTGTGGCAGGTCTGCAGCAGGTCTGCACAGAACATAGCCAGAGACTGACTTTCAAATAAAGGAGAAAGAACAAGTAGGTAAAGGAACCAGGAACTCTTTTGTATGATGAAGAGTTGTTGGCAGGCCTGGATCAGAGGAGACAAATCCTATAATGAGGGCCTGAGTTCTTAGAAAGCCCAGGGCCTGCTCAGGTTGTATAATCGCCTCTGCTGGTTATTTGGTCACCAGCTGGGCGTACATATCTTGGTGCCCTTCCAAAAGGTGGTACATCTTGACACTTTGACCAGAGGACCTCCACCCCAGCCTTGGATGACTGCGATGTCCTGGGATACAGTGTCTGCATTGTTACGATGGTCTGTACTGATCCCTCACGTGGTAACACAACAGCATGTAATAAAAAGGTGGCTTTGGAATTCACTGTATTGCATGTCCTTTGGGTGACAGGTGAACTCAGGGAGGGACCTGGGCAGTTGGGAACTGGGCAGTTAGGAACTGCGGCTCAGGCCTTACTTCACATCAACCAGCTATGGAGCGTGCCTCATCTCTCCAGGTCTTCTGCCCTCAACTGAAAAATGGCTGCTTTTCTACCTCCCCTCTCTCTTTCTGGTTCCATTTTTTTCTGAGCTGCTGGAAACACTGAGAAAAGAACCATGAGTGGCAGCTCAAGCGCAGAATCTGTGCAGGGCCAGGGCTGTTGAATGTTACTATTATTTGTTATGCTAGTCATCAGCTGTTGTTTAGTTAAGGCTGGTATTCCCATTGGCCCAGGGTACTATGGCTGTGAGAAAGTCCACTTCAGGACCCCTGAGGGAAGTTTCCTCCACATTCCTGGGATTGGAATTGTCCAGTATGACTCTGGTGATCCCCAACTCCCCCACATCCCACCTCTCCCTCTGACCCCTTCTTTACTAGTCTCTTCTTACCTCTGGAAATTAGCAAAGTCTAACTCATACTTCACCCTCGGTGTCAAGCACTTGCAAATAGCTTGCTGTATCAGATAGGTAATTTTAAAAAGGCTAATCCAATGGGCGTAGCTCTGGAGAGGATTTTAAGGAGGGGGACAGGAAGCCAGAGAGAAAAGTCCTGGGCTGGGAAGTCCCCAGGGCTCAGGTGCCTCTGACTTGACTCACCTTCGGCAGCACCTTGCCCTCTAGTGTGGAAACGGCACGGGTGGATCCTTGTCACGGGACAGGTTACAAACAGCACAGGGATTAGCAAGCCCATCCCCATACTCCAGGTTCAAGGGCAGGGAAAGTTACCAGTTTAATTCCGGCTGCTCACTGGCGGTAGAGCACCAGGAGGGTGTGCGTATAGGTGCCAGCACAGAAGGGACAGGGGTCACTGGGCACAGGGCTTGCTTCAGTTTCGGCGCTGGGACATCAGGCCTGAGTGGATCTGGTATGGAAGACCTCTGTCTCACACTGTAAAGGGACGTTAGTGTCTCCATATTCTGTTCACAGGGAGCTCACAGCGAGGCGCTTTCGCCAGTGACCCCAGTGAAGTTCTCCGGGGTAGCAGCAGGCCCACAGGGCCACTGGGCTCACCGCCCAAGACTGCGCGGTGACCCTGGCTTTGGCGGCGGGAACTCGGGGACTCTTTTCCAGGGCCGCGCCCGCAGGGTGGCCACTTCTTTCCCTCTCCCGCCGCTTTCTCCCGCCTCCCGGGGTTGGGCGCTCTGGTCCTTGACGAGGACCTTGGAGGAGACAGGCTCCCCTCCCAGTTGCTGGCTTCCAGGCCGGCGCCGCGCGCAGATCAGGCAGCCAAGGGGACAATCTCTTAGCGCCGGGGCCCCCTGCCTGGCCTGCGGGCCGGGGAGGCGCTGAGCGTGCCCATCTCCCCCCCGGATTCCTGGCACGCGGTCATGGGCGCGGAAGCAGCCCCCAGCTGTCGGCCGGGTGCAGGGCGCTCCCTCGTCCCCGAGGGGCAGCATCCAGTGGCAGCCAGCGCTCGCCCGCCCGCCCCGCTCCGCCCTTCCGGGCCCCCGCGCCCTCTGGGCATCGCCTTCCAGTCCCCAGGCCTGGAGAGCAGAGGGGCGTGCGCGGGTTGGCTGGCGTCCAGGACGCCGATGCGGTGGTGGCGCCGCGCCCTACACAGTGCACACAGCAGCGCAGCGAGCCGAGTGCAGGCAGCCCCGGCTCAGGTAAGCGGCTGCAGGCCCGCGGTTCCTGCGCCCCGAGTGGCAGTGTGGGGGTGCCGGGGACCCTGTTCTCCACCCTCGCCCCGGGAACCACGCGTCCAGACCCTAGGGGCTGCCCGAAAACCCACAGAACTCTTTTCTACAGAAGATCTTTGTCTCTCGTTACCTCGCTCGCCAAACCCACTAGAACTTTGGGCCTGGAGAGATGCTGTTGATTTAGAAATGTCTTTTGAAAATTTGGCTCTCGTGAGGGGAATTTGGCTTTGGGGAAATTAAGTTTAGATTGGTATTTGGAAATGTTTTAATTTTCTGTTAGTGTGGCAGTCTCAGTGTGTCCCTTTGTGAGTGTGAGAGTGTGTGTGTGTGGAGGCCCGAGGCTACCATAACACTTTTGGATCAGGTGTTCTTTCTGCTAGACCAGGGAAAAGAAGTCCAATTTGGGGCATGTTTATTTTATTGGTGTTTGAGAATTTGTCTTCCCACAGGTGAAGTCTGGTGACTCACTGCAAAGTTAAAATACCAGGAATACAGTGACTTTCAGATAGGAGTTTGTAGCTGAGAATCACCCTTATGTCCCAAATCGGCAAAGGAAATATAGGATGGGGGGGGGGAGTTTTTACACTAGTGCATTACTTTAAGCCTTTCTCTCAGCTTAACAACATCTTCATAAAGCGTGGTTTTTCCAAGTGTGAGGTGAAAGCTTATTTGCCTGCTGTATTTCCCATTTTTCTCTGACTTCCTTCTGATTCTATCATACTTTTTCCTGGAAAAGTACTTCCTGGGATACAATCAGCTGTCTGCTTTTTTTTTTTTTTTAACCTAATCAGTCCTTCCTTCCTTCCACATGGTCTTGGTTTGTCAAGATGGTCTTGACCTTAGAGCCTCAGTCTCGCACTCCTCAGTGTGTGATCAAGGATTGGGGGAGCACAAATATTTTTACAAGTTTTCTTTCCTTGTGTAAGTTGGCTTGTCTTTTCGAGTCCCCCACTTAAAATCTCTAAAGATAACTGGATGATAGAGTCAGCACTGTGTAAACTAGACAGCTCTTGACCAACTATTTGATAAATGTAAATATAATACCTTTGGAGCACAGGGCTCTCTGGTGATTTTCTGGCAAGTGCTTTCCCAGTTGGTTCCACTTGTATTCTTTCAGAGTCAATTTCTCCTGCCTTTTTAGTGCTTTGTAACTGGTGATTTTGTTGGCTACTTATTTTCACTGAGTGTAACCTCTTTGTGGAAGTGGGTGGCAGTGTGAAGGAGGGTGAGTAGAAGCCACCTGCTTTAAGGTACTTGCTATTTTGGAGATGGGGCTCCACTTGCTCTGCAGGGTCATCCCAGGCCCCCAGGCACCTGTGTGTGTGTGTGTGTGTGCAGTCCCAGTGTAAGCCTGTCTTTCCCTTCTGTTGAGACTGCTTGACTTGGATCTTCTGTAGATGGAGCCTTAGAATAATGCATGAAATGAAAAGCTGCTGAAGTCTAAAACAGGAAATGGAACTGAACAAAAATTTACTGACTTGGAAATGCTCAGAGCAGCTTTGATGAAGTGTGGGGCATGGCAAATCAGCAACCCCCGTGGTTCTTCCCTCTTTCCCCACTGTCTTATTTTTGCCTGGGGGAGTGAGTTTGTAAGACTCCCAAACAGGAAAAGCCACACCCAGTTTTATTTTATTTTATTTTTACAATACTCTTATCTCGGATGCATGGTCATTGAATTTTCCCCCTTTTTTTGAGTATCTCCATAAAATTTCACATTTAGGAGTTTCTGAATGCCAGTGCTTCTGACTCAGAAACCAACTCATTGTTCTACAGTGTATGATTTCATCCTAGGGTGATTTCTGAAATGGCCAGCAAAAGAACAGGGCTGGTCAGAAAGACGTGTGCCCACTTTAATGAGGCATTTGTTTGTGTTTGCAGATTTCTGAAGCCAGTTGGAGTGAAAGAAACCCATCCCATCTCACCTCCGGGAAGGAACCTTTTCTGACCATGTCTTCCATAGCCATTGCTGAACCAGATGGGGATGAGCAGGACAGGGGTGCCAGCAAGCTCATTTTCTTCCTCTTTGTCTTTGGCGCTGTCCTGTTGTGTGTGGGACTCCTGCTCTCCATCTTTGGGTACCAGGCATGCCAATATGAACCTCTCCCAGACTGCAACATGGTGCTGAAGATTGCTGGGCCCTCATGTGCAGTGATAGGGCTCGGTGCTGTGATCCTGGCCCGCTCCCGGGCAAGACTTCAGCTCCTGGTGAGAAGGCGGCAAGGCAACCAGGTCGACTCTGACCAAGCTTTCCTCTGTGGAGAGAGCCGCCAGTTTGCCCAGTGCCTGATCTTTGGGTTTCTGTTTTTGACAAGTGGCCTGCTCGTTAGCATCCTGGGCATTTGGGTCCCTGGATGTAGCTCAGACTGGGCACAGGACCTGCTGAATGAGACGGACACTATCAGTGCAGAGCCCCAGATCTGTGGGTTCCTTTCCCTGCAGATCATGGGGCCTTTGATTGTGCTCATGGGATTGTGTTTCTTTGTGGTTGCCCATGTTAAGAAGAAAAACAACTTGAGTGTGAGCCAGGATGCCTCTGAAAGTGAAGAGGGACATGGCCCCAGCACAGAGCCTGTCCAGGTCACTGTAGGTGAGTGCAGTTGTTCCTGCCCTTGTTCATATCACCACAGCTGTTGCTTCAAGTCTTCCCTGGGCTGGTCTGATTTAGGCAGTCTGTCCCAAGTCTTCTCTCCCATGCATACACACATACCCACACACACATCCTTCATGTACACGTAGTATATTGCCCTGGAAGCCCCACAGGAATCCTTGTGCACATTATTTCCTCCCAATTATTTAGCAAAAGGAATGGGACATCTAACTGGTGACCTTGACTGAGGTCATAAGGCAAACTAAGAGAAGTAAGAAGAATCATGAACACCGCCTTAGAGCCTTCCATCACACCGAGTAACTTCTACTTCCCTGTTATTCTCACACTGAAACCTGTAGCACTCTCTGTTGTGGGACAATTCTGGCCATCACTGGCCAGCTGTTCTTGATAAATCCTTAACCTCCCCTGGCTTAGTTTATATATCTGTAAAAATGAACATTGCAATTTTTTGATTCCGTCCAGCATGAGCATCCTAGGAGTCCAAGTCTGTCCCAAGTCCATCGGTCTTCAGATGGTTTGCTGCGGGGGGCGGGGGGGGGAGGTCTGTACTGCTTTCCAGTCTGTTCTTCACTTTCTGTAACTTCATCCTTGGATGCAGGGATGGCCAAGGTTTGGAAGCAATGGCACAGACTGAGATGAGGTGGGCCACAGCAGTTCTGTCTTCCATAGAATGCCTAGAAATTCCTTTGGGTCCCTGGATTCTGCAGAAGGAGTGGATCACCATTTCCCAGAGGGCCTCCCTCCCAGCTCTGTTGCTGGCTTTGACATCAGCTGCACACACTCAGGGAAAACTTCATCTACTCATTTGCAAGTCCCATTTTATTTCAGCCTACTGCTTTGGAAAGGTTAAAGCTCTGATGTCACAGCCTTGGCATTTAAAAGACTGGGTTAAAAGGGCTCCAGGGCAGAAGTGGTAGAAGGTACAGAGAAGTGTGACAGGTGAGGTGTTCCTGGGCTGGGGCTTTCTGCTGTAAACTGCTGCATTCACTTGCTGGCTACAGAATGGAAGACGGAGCCACTGCTGGCTTGGCGTGGCAGCAGCCTTGGAGGGGAGAACACTTGGATTTGAGCCAGAGCAGATGCTCTCATTTCACTTACACATGCATTTATGTTTATGGTGACAGCAGAAATATTAATTATATATTAACCACTTACAGAGGGTCTATTTCTGGGCCAAATGCCCTCTAGGTGTTTTAATGGGCCCACTGTGCCAAAGCGAGATATCTACAGCAGACCAGTAAGGCTGACTTACTATCTCCTGGTTGGCTATGAAGAAAGGGAGGGATGGAGATAGCAAATAACTGTCCCAAGGTCACAAATGAGCAAGTGGCAGAGAAGCATCCAGACCCAGGTGGGTGGGTGGTGCACAGCACATCCTGGCACAGCGCCCTTGCCTGAGCACTGGGGTGTGATTATTCATCCTTTACCAGGTCCTTTTAGTACTTATTACTTGAGAAAAAGGCTCCCCCAGTGCTACAGATGATCTCAGACCTTTTGGGGAGCACACTGGGGCATAAAGCAATTCGTGGGGTGCTTAACCTGTTGGAGCTTTGGAGGAAGCTCTTTGGGTTTGCTAGCAGGGCAGTTTGAAGCCCAGCCTCCCACCTGGTGTCTGGAATTGGGTGCAGGAAGGGAGCAGAGTGGCAGCTGCTGTTCCTGGACAGGGTCAGGTGTCAGTGTCCTGAATCTGGCTGTGATAGTTCACAACCTTTTCCATTTAACCCATCAAATCTGGGAAATGGCATCACTCTTCTCCCCGTGGAGGCCGTGGGAGAGTTTATGTGTTAGGGCGCTCTCTCTACAGTGGACGTGCTCAGTGCTAGATCTTGGGCACACCAGCAGGTTGTATGAGACAGCTTCCTCCTGCAGACGTGGATGGTGTCACTGCTTAGAGGACAACAGGTTCTGAAAGGTGTAGTGAAAGGGGAAGCTGGGAGACAGGAGCTGGCAAGATGTGGATGCCTGCTGATTGGGTAGTGGGATGGCGCCCTTGGAGATAACAGGGCCACTCGGAGCATTTCCTTGTTTGTTTTTGACAGGTGACTGCCTGCCCTGGAGGCTTGTTTCACACATCCTGCATTCTGCCATTGTGTAATTAAAGTGAACACTCTCAGCCCTAATTCCTTTGACCTACTGAGACCTTTTAGCAGCTTAAAAAGCTAGACCCAAGAGAGCCCTTGTGCTTTATCAGGTTGAGATTAGAGGGCTGTATTTTAAGATGTAATTGCCATTTGTTTGCAGACAGGAGATGGAGTTAATGCATTTTCTGAAAGATTGAGTTATCTGTGGGGTTGTGATTGAGGCTTCAGGCTAGAGACTGCCAGTGGGAGTATAGTACTTCCAAGTGTGCTCTGAGGCAGGCACTGTTCCCCTGCTGGTGACAGCTGTGGCAGCTGAGGCCCAGAGAGGTCAGAGAGTGTGTTCAGGGCCATGCTGGGTTGGTCATTGGCAGATGGAACTCCTTTGCCTTTAAAGAACCTGTCAGATTTGCCACCAGTACCAACCAGTCTTCTCCCCAGGCAGAAATAAGTTCTCTCTCCTCCTCCATTCTTCATGGTGTGACCGCCTTAGCAGAGGCCTTCCTTGAACCTGTAGTAGTGGGGCTGCGACACACCTAGAATGTTCTGGGCACCTCCTTTGCTGCAGTGCATTGGAGTCCCAACATACTAGAATGGAAGTACAAGTTAGAGCTTGGTCCCTACTTTCTCCTGAAAACACGTGGATGTGTTCTGGAGCTAACAATAGCAACAGAAATACAAAAACCCAGCTTCCCTTTGAGTTTGACCTTCATCTGTGCAGCTTGGGTAAGTTTTGGTGGGCTGACTGGCAGAGCATGGGTTATTGTCATGTTCAGAGGCTAGAACTACATTTGAGGAACTGACCCTTTACCCCAAAACTGGCTTTTGATTAAAACCATCAGGTGAACATGAGGTAAACATTTCCTGTTCCAGCAGTAAACATTTCCTGCTCAAGGTGAGGGAGCTTGTTAGCAAGTGCCGCACATGAGTGTGTCAGCTCACACTCGCCAGGAAAGAGAGGCCGTGTCCATACTGTGATGAGGAGCACTCGGGCTCTGAAATATAGGTTCACTTTTTAAAATTTGCAGCAAAATATATGTAACATAAAATTTACCATTTTAACCATTTTCAAATGTATGATTCAGTGGCATTAAATGCATTCATAGTGTTGTACAACTGTCATCCCTGTCACTTTGCAGAATTTTTTCCATCATCTCAAACAGAAATTTCCCCTTCCATTCCCCTCTCCAGCCTCATCCCAGCCCCTGGTAGCCTGTTCTACTTTACACATAAAATGGATAGGACTACTTTTTAATTCTGGTGTGAGGAGCAACTGTTTTGACATTTGATTGTATATAGATGGAACTAATGTTAGAATCAGTTTATTTTGCTCTAGGTAATTTGCCTCCATTTATTACCCCTCTGTCTTCAACCAAATATTGTGTTTCCCCAGGTGACTCGGTGATAATATTCCCGCCCCCTCCACCACCATACTTTCCTGAGTCTTCCACATCTGCAGGAAGTCAAAGTCCTGGGGCCAACAGCTTGCTGCCCACTGACAGCCCTCCTCCCTATTTCAGCCTTTTCAGCCATGGGTAAGACTTCCCCTTGGGATCTCAGAGTGGGCTTGTGTGAACTTCTCAGGCATAGGCCTAAACTTGGACCAAACTAGCTTTAGGGCTGAGGTACAACAACAGTAAGTATTAGACTATCGAGTATCTCGTTTGCTGGTATTATGTTAGGATTGTTGCCTTGACATTAACAGTACTTATCAGGAAGCTTTGGGCAGCACTAAGTTAAGTGATAGAGTGGTTAAACTGGGGAAATAGGACTCCTTTTCCAGTCTCTATGCACTCCTAGCAGAGGTGGCCCTCAAAATGTCTCAAAGCCCATCAGTCAGACTGAACCCTGCAGCACTGGCTGGGGGACCCTTCCATGTTAGAGATCACTGCTTTAGATTCTGGGGAGGTTTGGGACCCCCCAGCTGGTACAGAAAATTTCAGTGCTCTGACGGAGGAGCTTGGGTGACTGGCTAAAGTCAGTGCCAGTGTCTCAGCTGGTCAGGGAGCTCCCTGGTCCTCTGAGCCTTCAAAGGTTGACCAAGGAGAAGCCTGAGGCCCACACCCCAGTCCACTGAAATGGGGCAGGTCTGAGGCCTTGGGAGACTGGAGCAGCAAGAGGGTCACCTGCCACCCGGTGTTGAGGAAGAGGGGGCTCTCCAGGGTGAGCTGTGGGGCAATGGAGAGGTCCCCAACTGTGAAGGAGGTGGAGACCAGCTCACTAGGCTGGGAGAAGGCCCGGCTGGCTGGAGGTCGAGCGACAGTGAGGGGCGATGTTAGAGGGAGACTGGAAGGGGCTGGGTCTTATGAAAGAGTGGAAGCACAGAGATGTTCTGGAAACCAGGAGGGCAAAGAGTCAGAGTGCTGCAGACAGCAGGGGAGGCAGGTATGCCCAGAAGGAGTTCTGGGAAGTGCCAGGCAGGGGAGGGCTTTTGCAGCCCCCAGAAACGTGGCCCAGGGGAAGCAGTGCCAGAGAAGGCACTGGGAACATCTTCCCAAAGGAGATGCCAGGGAGAAGAAGGGAGGGAAGCATTGCTGGGAAAGGTCGCAGGACAAAGGAGAAGAGGTCGGTAGGACCTGGTGAGATCGGCTTTCCTGACCAGGAAATGATGCTGTTTTGAGAGCAAGGGAAGTGAGGTTCACAGGCCCTGGTGACCACTTCTGGGAATAGCTACTAACTTCTTTGTGTTTAAGGTCCACTTTCTACCTCCTCAACTCCAGGGAGCACCCTGTGGAGTCAGGAGCTCTCTGCGCCCCCTCTTCCCTCAGGTAGAGCAGGCCATGGTGTGTGGGACCTAGACACAGGGGCTGGGGTACACCTGTCTTAAGGTTCTGGAGGGAGTGGAGCTGTGTAGAGACTCTTTTTCCAAAAAAGTAGGGGGCCAGTTACCAGAAGAGGTGGAGAGACAGGTGCCAGGTGAGGATGGAGGGGGCAGGCAAACTTCACAAGGGTGGGCAGTGAGCAAGTGAATGGAGGAGTCATCCTGTGGAGAGAAAGGCCGGGTTTTGGCTAGACATTTGAGAGTTCTAGTAATGAATTTTTTATTTTTTCCTCTCGGAAGACAAAGTTCCCTGAACCCTAAAATTGATGTCTACTGACATAAAATAAACTGCTGCTGCTGTACATGCATTCTATTTGGCTGCATCTAGACTTTTGAACTCAGTGCCTTTTCAGCGACAGAGAATGACAACAGGAGCAAGTCTGTCTTAATGTTACAAGCAGCTCTAAGAAAAGTAAGGGGTGAGGAATAAAACAGACCTATAAAAAGTCGAATGTGGAGGAAATTACCCCTTAGACCCAGGCAGATACTCCTAAATGCCTGTCATTAAGCCTGTGAAAGGAACCTAGTACTTATGGATGTCACTGTTTTCATCTTCTCCCCTTCTTGGTCCCTGTCCTTCTTTTCAGCAGGACCTCAGCCCTTGAGAACCAGGACACAGCCCATGAGCAAGAGCATGAATTTGTATACACCATTTCTGGGCCTCACTCGCCTCCTGAGATCACACATGCTCCGAGAGTTTTATTGGAATTGCCCCCGAGATATGAGGAGAAAGAAACTCCCACAGCCACATCTTTGTCTCTACCTTCTGAGCTTTCTGCACCATGAACTTTGGACTCCAGGGCAGTTTTATATATCATGGGACACTTTTATTTAACTTGTTTTTTAATAAAAAAAAATGTGATAGCTTTGGCTGTGTTCCCATTTTCTGGTACAATGTCCACAGAAGTGACCAACCTTCCAGGTTAGATTCCAGATTATGGGAAAAGCATTGTCCCTGCTGGCCAGACATGGCACACTGTCTTCTCAGTCTTGGGAGTAGGTAGGGTTATTTTTATGGGTGGATAAAGAAACAGGTTCAGAGAGGCTAATTGACTTCTTCAGGGTCACACAGCTTCTACATGATGAGGTTGGGTTTTGAACCAATCCGTTTTCTGAAATTCAGCCTCCTGTCACTACTTTGTGCTGTCACAGGCCAACAGAAGTTAATGTCTAGCTTGCTACATTCTGTCTCCAGTGTTACTTGCTTTTGGAGCAGAGAAACAAGATTATAGACATTCCTTATTTAACAAGCAAGTTCTGTTTGTGTGACTAGGTCAGTAAATGAATTGGTTGCTAAGTGAGGAATTGTATATAGTATGTACAATATGCAGAACAAAGAAATGGTCAAAGGAAACTCCAACTTGATGACTTTGCTTCTATTTGCATAACTCTTACATGCAGTACTGTAATGTATAACAAAAGGAAAAACTACAGTACTGTGCTGTATACTACAGCCAGCAAAAATTATAGTATTGTGTAAACAAGATGTACTGTACAAAAAAAAAGGCATTGAGGCTCTATAAACAAGATGTACAGAAGCGTACAAATAAAAAGGATGGCTCGTTAGTCCGAACAGTCATTAAACAAATAGTTTGCTAAACGAGGAACATCCATACTGTCCTAATTTTTTCTCCTTCTCCTGCTTCTTTCTCCTCTTCCTGTTCCTCCTCCTTGCTTTAGGGAGCCTGTAAGTAGGGACAGTTAAAAGCATATTGATATCCTGGGGTCTCTGTAATATAGTGGCATTTCTCGAGGACTTATTGGGATACTTTTCCAACTAGCTTCCCCTTCAGGGGTCCAAGAAGGATTTGTATTGGTATGAAACAGTCTGAACAATTGACTTTTTTTTTGGTACCAGGGATCGAGCTTGGGTCCTTGCACCGGAGGGACAGGTGGTGGAACCACTGAGCTAAATCCCCGGCCTGAACAATTGACTTTTATTCTTAAAAGAATACTACTAAATGAAAGCTTTTATACAGTTGGGTACAGTAATATATTTAATTCTAGATATAAACTTTAAGAAATATGACTGTTAGTATCTCTCCCTGGGAGAAACTGATTTTTTAGAATATGAAATCTGTAGTTAATTAGCATTTTAGTTTTGTTGCAAAGTTGGGTGTAACAAAATTGCCAGTGTTTTAGGCCTTTTCCACAAACCTTAATCCCCACACAGGTCAAGGATTCTGTACCACTCAGGTGGCTGAGAGCAAAGCCACAGGCATGAAGGTGACAGAGACTTAGCTGTGGTGACAACCGATTTTACGTGAAGTGCTGTAAATCAGGGATGGCCATCTGTATCAGCAGTCCTAATCCATTTTTAAGTTAGATATTTACTGGATTGAACTACTCTTAAAATTCTGCCTTTTTTTCCTCCTGGAAGGTTAATTATTCACATTTTAAAATTAGAACAAAGAGTAGATTGCTGCTACTTCCTTCTGCTGTTATTTGTTTAAAATGACCAAGCTGAAACTTCTAGGTAGAATTACTTTTAAACAATTATGAGTTTTCATATGCAGTTAAGAGCCTTTACAATGGCTCAAAGTTGGGGCTTGTAATTGAGTATTTTACAGCTAATAAACTTAAAAGGCAGTTGGCGATGCTTAGGAGTCATTTTGGCCTTCTGGGTGGAGGAATCTATTCTGCCTCAACAGTTCTTTGCAGTATTTTCCTCCTAGGCACTGAAGCCATGGTTTGTAAACCCCCTGGCAGTGAAAGGGTCACTGGAGATGCCTGACAAGGTTCTGGACAAGGGTGACTATTTCTGAGAACCCACTTGATGGATTCTAACTTGCTTTAGTTGTGTGTTAATTTTCCTTTTTTATTGGGGTAAAATTTGTGTAGCAAAACTAACTAACCATTTTATTCCTTTTTTTTTTTTTTTTGGTAGTGCTGGGAATTGAACCCACAGGCTTGTGCCTGATATGAGTGCTCTGCCATTTAACTACATCCCTAGCCCCAAATTAACCATTTAAAAGTTAACAATTCAGTGATATTCACAAGGTTGTACAAACCATCACCTCTATCTGATTCAAAACATTTTCATCACCCTAAAACAAATCCCCATGCTTATTAAGCAATAAGTCCTCCTTCTCTCCCTCATACCACCACTCCCAACCCCTGGCAACCACTGATTTGCTTTCTGTTGCTATGGATTTACCTATTTTTGTGGTTCATACAAGTAAGATTATACAGTGTGTGACTTTCTATGTTTGGATTCTCTTGTTTAGTATGTTTTCAAGGTTTGTCTATGTTGTAGCATACATTAGCACTTTATTCATTTTCATAGCCAAGAACTATTCCATGGTATGAGTGCACCACAATTTGTTTAACCATTCATCCATTGGTGGATGTTTGAGTTGTTCCTACACTTTGGCTGTTGTGAATAGTGCAGCTTTGAACATTTATGTGCAAGTATTTATTGCAGTACTTGGTTGTTGTTGTTTTTTAAAATTTTTTTGGCTTTAATACCTAGCTGTGTATGGGTGGATCACAAGCCAACTTTATATTTAAGGTTTTAGTTCTTATTTTGAGATAGGATCTAAGTCATGAAGTTGCCCCAGCAGGCTCAAATTTGCGAACTTCTTGCCTCAGCCTCCCAGAGCACTAGGACTAGGGTTGTGCTACCAAGTCCAGCTTATGGTTAAGTTTTTGAGGAACCTCTATAGGGTTTTCCACAGTGGTGCATCATTTTACATTCCTCCTTGCAAAGCATGAGAGTTCCTATTTTTCTACACTCTCACCCACATTTATTTTTCATTAAAAATGATTACAGCTATTCTAGTTGATATGAAAGAGTATTCCATTGTGGTTTTGACTTGTATTTCCCTAATAGCTAATGATATAGATTATCTTTTCATGGATATGGCTTATTTCTGGATACCAGACATCCCCACCAGCACACAAAATCTTAGATTGTTATGGTTTGTCCCTCAAGACTCATGCAGAACATTAGTCCCCAAAGTCATACGTGAATGGTGTTGAGGGGAGAAAGTTAATTCAACCATAGCATTTACAGGTCAGGCCTTTGAGATGGGGTTAGGTTTAATAAGGCCATTAGAGTTGAGCCCTATGATTGAATCTGGGTGGCTTGTAAGAAGGTCAGAGACCAGATGCACAGACACAGGGAAAGATACATATGTGCAGCTGCCATGATGCGATTTAGCCAAGAGTGAGGTTTGCCAGAGCCTGTGCTGTGCTCTTTGGACTTTCAAAATCATGAGGTAAACAAACCTCTTTTCCTTATGAGTTACCCTGTCTTAGGTATTTTGTTATAGTAATGAAAAACTGACTAATACATAGATCTTATTCTAGATTTTCCTCTTCTGGTATTGGGAGGTCTGATGTCCCCACCTTATATAAAATAGTAAGGAGGTCTGCAAATTCAGGCAGGATGACTCACACGTGGGAGGAAGTAGCATGTTGCCTGTCTCACTGTGGAGACCCCTTCTTGTGAATTCTTTGTTCTCCCCTGGCATCAGGTAAGTGGACTAACTCATCCAACTAACTTCTGTGGAAGCTAAAGCATTTGTGACTAGGAAGGCGCTTTTGGTGTTTCTTTGTCAACATATGAATGACAGAGGAACAGGACAGCTGAGGGATGCAGGTGTTCAGATGGTGACAGCAGAGGGTAGGCAGGCAGATATTCACTCAGTTTCCTCCTGTGGTTTGCAGTGGGGCTGGGGACATGGCAGGAAGTGATAGGGGCTCCCGTCCTCCTCTGGGCCTAGTTGTTGGCCTGCTCACATGGAGGTTGTCCAGAGGCCTGAGGCCCTGAGGGGCTTCCTCTTTAGAGGGTACTGTTGATCCAGGGTAGGCCTCAGGAAAAAGTTGGAAAGGGAGACACAAACTAGAGTGGAGAGGCCATGGGTGGTCTCTGGGTCTGCAGGGAGCTGCCCTGGGGCACATGCGGCACCCAGGGCTGAGGGCATCTGTCAGGTGTCCCAAACTTCTGTGACGTTAGGAGTGGCCTGGGACAATTGCTGAGGATGTGAAATTTCCAAGACCACTGAGTCTAAGCCTCTAGGAAAGTAACGTTTAGCATCCTGGGATCTGGGAAACACTGTGTGGGGGAACAGCACAAGGAAACTTCACAGGCAGCACCTTGTGGACTGGATACCTGAGGACCCCTAGTGCCTTCTGGGCCTTCTGGGTCTTCTGGAGACTACTATTCGCAGGTTCCAGCTCTCCTAAGTGGCCTTGAGGAGAAGGTTGTGGGTTTATAGTTGGTCCCAAGTGTTGATGGGAGGACCAGCTTTCCAGGCAGCTGTGTCCATGACCCATGGGAAGCCCCCAGGGGAGTAGGGCAACAAAGCCAGGGTCAGATCGCATGCTACTCCTCTCCCACATGGGCAGTCCCCCTCCATTTCCAGATGGACAGATACTAGACTCATTTACTAAGGAAAATGTATGTCGTTTTATCTTGCTTCTTTGTCTTACAAGAGGCCAAGACTGAGCCCAGAGGGAGCACCAGAGATGTTTGTCAAAGCACACAGAGATGATGGCAACACTCCTTGGATCAAAATGAAAACTTCTTGGGATTGTTTAAGTGGAAAGTAGCTCAGACACCGTCCTGGAGAGGGCTCCTGCCTGCTGGTGCCTCTCTGTCCCTGGTGAACCAGGTTCCCTGATCAGGAAGCTATGCCCTGGCCCAGGAGCACCACCCACCCCATGCTTGGGCCACTCACGTGGGAGTGTCACGAGAGGAGAGGAAGTGAGGAAGTCTGCTGTGGGGGTGGGAACGGGCATGTGAGCGACACCTGCTGACTTGAAGGGGAACCATGCATGACCGGCCACCAGCCCTCCTGGGGTCATGCATACCTGGGATTCCTGGAGTAGCATGCCTGCTGCCACCAGTCAAAGTACTTCAAGAGGAGCAAAGTGGAGGACTGATGCAGTTTCTTAATAAGGAATTCTGTGTGTGTGTTTCTGGCTGGGGGGAGCATGTAGCTGCTTGAAAATCCTGCTTGTCCCTGTGCAGTGACCTCAGCCAGAGCTAGAGGTGGGGCTGGTGCAGGAGTGTAGTGTGACTTCATACCTGGTGAGGCCAGTAACAGTCAGTGGACTGCGACAGGGTGGTGAGTGGGTGGTCCTTTAGCTCCTCTGTTCTCAGGCTGCCCAAGGCCTGCAGGGGCTGGAAGCTGGGCAGGCTGGGTGATAAGGGTAGATGAGCCACCATAGCTGTCCTGTGCCAAGCTACTCACAGGACATTTCCTTAAAGGCCTTTGAACTAGTAAGTGAGTCCTGCTGACTGGCACCAGATATACCCAATGGCTCATGTATTAGGGCTTAACACAAAGGAGGAAGACAGACTGGACCGAGGGGCTAGGAGCCAGCATATGGAGCAGTCTGGGGAGGTCCTGGGCCAGCCCCTGTGGGATGTGGTTCTTCCTAAACTCAGAGACTTTCTGGTGCCTGAGACCCTGCTCAGGAGGTGGCCATTTCTGTCTTCCCCATCTCCTGGGGCCCCCAGGTGGATTGGTAGTGGCTTTGCTTTCCCTCAGATTGCCTTCAAAAGTCCCTTCGTTGGACTCTGTGCCTTCCTAGGGCCAATTTGCTGTTATCTCAGCTGGACTTTACTCCAGCAGCCTGGCAGGACAGCCTTACAGGTGCAGGCTCAGCATCAGCCTCCCTGGGAAAGGAACACATTATGACTGCTCTTGTTGGAGGAGTGGTAGAAACAGCCTGCTTGCGGTCTGCTTGACTCCATGGCTGCATGCTCCGGGCTGGGCCCAGGAAGAAATCTCTGCACTGTTACATGTAGGTGTGGGCAGGCAAATGACCCTCTTCCACTCTGCTCATCTCTGGGATACCCTTTGGCTCTGGACAGGAACTAGAATTGCAGTCCAGCTCCTGCAAGGGTCTTCCACAGTAGGCTGTTGGCTTTGGAAACTTTCCCTCTGGAATCCTGCCAGGCTGGGTTCTGGGCATGGCAGCTAGATTAGCAAGAGCAACATGTGTATCAAGGGTTCCAAGGGAGGCTTTAAGTTCAGTAAAAGGCCGGGGGATGAACCAGAAGCAGCATGCCTTTTGCTATTGGAAAGGAAATTTGGGTTCCCAACCTGGAAAGAACAATAATCTCAACCCTCGTCACTCTCTTTGGAAATAACTTTTGCCCCAGCCACTTGGGGCAGCAATGGGGATGAGCTAAAGCAGACGTCATGGGCACAACAGGAAGGGTAGGTTGGGCAGATGGCCTGCAGGGGCCTGTGTGAGAAGGAAGTTCCCTGGAAATCTCCTGGAGTTAGCTGGGAAGTCCACAGTGTTGGCTGCCCAGGGCAGAGACTGTGTGAGACTTCTGGAAAGGTGGACATGGAGCCAGGTAGAGAGAGGGAAGTGGGGAAGCCCAGCTCCTCAGCAGGTGCACCTCCCTCATACCCCCTCTTGTCAGCTCTGGACCTTGTTGGGACCAGCTTTCTGCTAGAATCAGTTCTTTTTTGAGACAGGGTCTCACTGGCTGGCCTTGAACTCACTGTGTAGCCCAGGCTGGCCTTGAACTCGAGGCAGTCCTCCTGCCTCAGCCTCCAGAGTGCTGGGATTACAGGCATGCAGCACACACCAGGCTTTCTGCTAGAATGAGAAAAGAGGAAAGTTTATTTAAATGTCAGTCAATTAAAATGATTGTTTCTCAAAATAATACCAAATTTCCAAAAAGGCACACACACACGCACATGAGTGCATGCACACACATATAAACATTTATTTATTTGTTTGTTGTATTTAAGATTTATATGACTAGGTATGGAGCCCCGCTCCATCCTGCCTGGGCCCCGCCCCTCTACAATCAACTTATCCCCCATCTCCCCAACCTCTGGCCTCCTGGCTGTGCTGCTACCTGGTTCCACACTACAGAGGGACAGGGGGTCATAAAGGCCATTGTCCTGAGCTCCAGAAGATAGAGCAGAAGTGAACAACAGAAAGAGGACCTCTCTCAGGCTCCTTGATGAAAACTGAAGCCCACTGGAAAAGTAAAGAGAATCTCTGCAATAAAGGCACACCAGACCACTGTACTCGGTAAGTTGGAGGGATCATCACCTCCCATTGGAACCTGGACTATCTTCAGGGGAAGGGCAGCTGGAACCTGCAGTAGAGCCTTGCAGAGTTCAAACCTGCAGGAGGACAGGGAGCTCAATGTGGGACTTGCAGCCAGAAATCTGCCTGAATCTCACGGGTCTGCTACTGGCTTGCTGAGACACATTGACTTATAACTGCACACTGCTGCCCACATTGTCTATTGTGACAGCAGAGACCCACCCTGAAGGAGGCCCTTTATTTTTATTTTTTATTTGTTATTTTCAAAATTATTATTTCTTTTTCTGCTCTTATTTTTACTTTTTCTTTTTTTTCTTTTTCTACTCTTCAAATTTTTATTTTTCTCTTTTTTCTTTCTTTTCTCTTTTCTTTCTCTCTCTCACTCACTCTCTTGCTGTCCCACATTGTTCTTCATCTCCCTTTTTGTTCCTCTTCTGACTTTAATTCGGATTTCTTCTTTATTTTTCTTTTCTTCTTTATTTCCTTCTCTCTTGTCATTAGTTTTAAAGGAAAGTAAATACAGTTTCTAGCCTCCCTATTGCTGTTTGGTTGTTCTGTTCTCATCTTTGTTCTTTCATTCTGTCTTTTCCTCTTGTCTTCAACAGTTTCTTAGTGTTTGTGTGATCTTCCTGTGTCTTCTGGCCTCACTGCTAACCTTCCCCTATCCTTCTACCTACCTATCCCTTCCTCCCCAACTCCTTCTAATTCCCCAGCCCAAAGGGTAAAGTTGCTATATTGAAAAGTTTATTCACTATAAACATATGTTGGTTTGGTTCTCGATTTTGATTTAATTCACACAGTGAAAGGTGATAGATTAATAACTACCACAAATTGTCATTTTCTAAGCTGTGCTTGATGCTATGGTGTTGCTAATTATATCACTTGGGCTAAGGTGTTGTGATTGATCTAATCAATTGTCCTTCCTGGTACAATGAAAATGAGATAGCCTCAGAGTCATTAGAGATTCAAAACCTAAAGACCAGATATATCTGGAAGACACCTCTGAGAAGCAATCATTCCATAAGGGTTCTAAATAAAAGCAAGAAAGATACTTACAATAAGCAATTTCAAAGTATCAACCCAGGAATTAAACCAAAGACAGTACCAAAAACAAAAATGAGAAGACATTTTTGCAAGATATTTAAGCAAGACATTTTTGCAAGACAATTAAGCAAGGCACAAACTCAGACTTCCACCCCACCAAAGGCAAATTCTAGGGGAAACGAGGTGGAAAAGGCTGATAATCAATTACCTGGACACCCTGAACTGATAACACAGGAAGTAACAAAACAGATGAATGAGGCTCTAGAAAAATTCAAAACAGAAGTAATTTCCCAGATAACTAC
>NW_004624905.1:2190840-2200879 GCF_000247695.1 Heterocephalus glaber
AGTTGGAGTCCTATATGCCTCACTTATCTGTATGTCAAGTTCTTTTCCCCTGCTTGGGAAGTTTTCTGCCATCATTTCTGTGAAGTTTTTTTTTATGTCACCTGCACTCTCTCCTGTTTCTTCATTGACTCCAATCAGTCTTGTTAGTCTTCTTTCCTCATCTACCAGCTGTTGAATTGATTTCTCATGGTCCCTTACAATTTTAAAGAAATTTTTCTTTTCCTGGTCACTAATTGCAATCTTATCTTCTATATGTGAAATTCTGTCCTCACATTGGCTCATTCTCCTGTGTAACCTTTCAATGGAGTTTTTATTTTCCCGGAAAACTGTTTATATCTGTTTTATGGATTCCATTTGTTTCCTATGTTGGGATTCCATCATGTTCCTCAGCTCCTCTATTTTTTTTATCTGTGTCCTCTCTAGATTTTTTAATCATGTCTTGCACTATGGGCACAATCTCTGTTGTTATCTGAATAATTATTTCTGATTTCATTTTTGCCAGATCCTCTTTTGTTGCCAGTTCAGGGAGTTCAGGTGTTTGAGTATCAGATTGTTCCATCTTCCTTCCCCTTGGAGTTGCTATAGGTGATCTGGAAATCTGGCTTTTAGACTTGTTCACGTGTCTTCTCATTTCAATGGGTGGGGGATGCTGTTGGCACCTGCATGGCTCACCTCATCTGTGCTGGGAGCTGTGGATGGGTGGCCTGCAAGCCCTTTCCTCTGGGCTGGGACTGGTGGAACCAGTAGGCAAATATTTCTTAGGCAAGATATGAGAAAGCACCAACCAGAAAAGAAAGTGTTGGTAAATTGAGCTTTATCAAAATGAAAACCTTTGTTCTTTGAAAGACAATATTAAGAAAATGAAAAAAAATAAAATCAGTCACTGGAAGAAGTTATCTGTAATATGCAAACCTGGCAAAGGACTCATATGAAAATCTCAATAAGAAAAACACAATCTACTTTTTAAAAGGGCAAAATATCCAGACAGACACAATACAAAAAGAATATAGATGTAACTCTAGGGATGTACCTCAGTTGATAAAATGCTTGCCTAGCATGTTTAATCCTCAGCACTTCCCAATTCCCAAATAATAAAACAAAAAGAATATAAACACAAATGGCCAGTAGGCACACGAAAACAACATCTCATGCATGTCATCTCCAGTTATAAGGGGCATGCAAAGTAAAACCACATAGACACACTATATATCCACACAATGGGCAAAAAAGTAGAGGATTGATCATGTCAAGCATTGGTGAGGATATAAACTCTCATACATATGACAGTATGCTTGTGGGCATGTAAAATATCATAAACACTATGGAAACAGTTTGGCCATTTCTTATAAAGTTAAATATATACTTCTACAATCCAGAACTCCTATTTTCAGACTTTTACCCAAGAGAAATGAAAATGTGTTTACAAAAAGAGTTGTACAAGACTTTTCATAGAAATTTTTTAATTATAATAGCCTAAAACTGGAAGCAATCTCAATGTCCGACAAGCAAATCATGGTATGTTCATACAGTGATGCTCCACTCAGCAACATAAAGAACAAACTATTCACATATACAACATGGATGACTTTCAAAAATATATACTGAGTGAAAGAAGCGAGATGCAGAAATGTTTAAGTTGTATTCTTGTATTTATAAAGTTTTTGAGCTGGCAAAGTTATAATGGTAAAAATCAGATCAGTGGTTGATGGAGGTGGGAATTTGGGGGGGGGGGATGGGAATTAAGTGGCTGTGAAAGGAGAATGAATGAACTCTTTCCGTACTTTGAATGAAGTGGTAGTTATATAAGGGTAGATACATTTTTCAAACCTCATTAAATGATACTTTTAAAATAAATTCATTGCACTGAATGTTAAATTTACTTAATTAAAAATAGACAAAAGAGAAATAATAATCAAATGCAATGTGTGATCCTCAACTAGATGTTGATTTGGCAAAAACCAAAGCTATAAAAGCTATTTTTAGGATGATGGGGCAATATTAAATATGACTTGGCTATTAAATAATATGGAATTATTGTTAATCTTCTTAGGTATGATAATAGCTATTGGGGTTGAACAAAACTATCTAACTTCTTGTTCTCAGGAATAAAATCCCAAGATGCCTGCAACTTACTTTTTAGTGGCTTAGTAACAACAAAAATGGTACAATACCAAGAATACATACACAAATATACATAGAAAAATGAAATAAATCTGGCAAGTATTACAATTGTTGGAAAAAGTAGAATATTGATTTTTCATTGTACTTTAACTTTTCTGATTTTTTGGAAGACATTTTTTCACAACATTCCACACTAATAATGAAAACTGGAGGAGGAAACTGTGGTAGTGTTAAGGCTTACCCTTTCTTAAAAGATGGCATTTCTGAAGACATGGCTAGAGTCAGAAGTTCCTCCAAATTCTCTTAGACACATTGTGAAGGGACTTCCACGAACAAACAGCATTGGGAATGACACAAGTAATATTTTACTATAATGGAACATCCTGGCTGGAGCTCGGTTGGCCTCCTGTCCTCCTTGGCTGGTCACAGAGGCAGGGAGTGCTTTGCTGTGTTGGGTCAGGAACAAAACATCAGGACTGGGGGCAGTGTTTGGGTCCACTTCTTGGTGTCTTTCATGTGAGGAAAGTGAATGGTTAACCCGTTGCCCATCCTTGGCATTCCTGAACCCTCTGTTCCTGCATGGGACTTTCCTGCTGAATTTTGCCAGCCAAGCTAAAAGTCTCATAGCAAAGGCAAGGAACATACAAAGTCCAGGTGATGCATTAAGCAGTGAAAACTAAGTTCATACAGGTGCTTTACAAAGACTACGCCCACATGCAAATATGTCTCCCCAAAGAGCTCAGATTCATGGCTAATGAGACACTGCCCAGAGCCTTGGCCAGATGGTGTCTCAGAGCTAAAAAAAGGGCAGGGTCAGAGGTCCAGAAGAGCTTTGTGAAGCAGGTGCACATTGACCAGGTAGGGAAGGGCAGCCAGTGAAAGGGAGGGTGTGAGTCTACTGGGGCAAGGAGGGAGAAGCAGGGAGGTTGAGGATGAGGTCACATCTTGAATTTGAGGGGGCCGGATTCAAGTTGAACATGTGGCAGCCAGCAAGAGATGTTTCAGAAGTGCTCTGAGGTTAAGGGCTGGAAAAGGTTATGGGTTCTAGACACTTGGTGGGCCATGAGAAACAGAGCCTGAGTCATTCCAAGGGCTGGGGAGGTGGAAGGGAAGGGCTTAGGGATTGCCCAGGAAGGGAGGTCATGGAGGCATAGGTACAAAGAATTTGCCAACAAGTTTGCTGCAATACCAAAATGGCTGTGGAAGAGAGGTTTTCTTGTCCAGGGATACTAGTGTCCTTGGAGGCTGAGTAGAGAGTCAGAGATGGAGATGACGGAATCATTAGGAAATCAAGAAAGGAGGGGCTGAGATTGGCACTGTGGAAAGTGACTCAGCACCAAGAAGCTCTGAGATGTGAGGGAAGGAGAGAGGAGAGGCAAAGACACGGAGATGAAGGCTGGGGATTTAGCTCAGTGGTTCCACCGCCTGCCTGGCAAGCACAAGGTCCCAAGTTCAATCCCCAGTACCAAAAAAAAAATGTGCCTGACATGGAGATGAGATGCTTTGAGTTCCTCAGTGGGACTCCAATGCCACCTATTTTCATCACATATCATTAGAAATAAGAAAAGAAGACTTAAACCTCTTTTTTATGTGTGGATGTAATTTAGACAGACTTCTAGTTATAGTCAGTGCATTCAGGGAGAAAGTCAGACAGGAGGGAAATGAAATGGATTGGATTGGGTGAAAGGAGGAGGAACTGAAGCCTAGAGTGATCAAAAGATCTGGAAAAAATAGCACAGCAGAGAGTGATACAAAGAAGAAAACATAACAGCACACCAAGAGATGGACAGTTAAGGTTGCAGACCCCTTTGTGGCCATACAGATGGGTCCCTGTGGGCGAATCACTGAGTTTTCTAGGTTCACAGCCCCTTTAGGGTCTGTTTCAGTTCTGTAAATCTGCTTTAAAAATACTTTTCTAACTTGACTTGGATCCATTCTTGTTGAGAAGAGTGTAGCAAAAGAGGTGGAGGTAAGTTTGTTTTATAAACATTTATTGGCCTCCTACATGCAAGACATCATCTCAGAGCCCACCCAGATGCAAAGATGGATGCGGGGATCTGTCCTTGGGCAAAATGGTATGGGATGCATATGGGCTATGAAGGTTAGGGCAGGGGGCTTGTTTGAGGAAGTGTGGCCAATACACTCAAGGAGCTCTTTCCAAGTGTTATGGTTTGGATCTTAAATGTCCCCAAAGGCCAAGAGTTGAAAGCTGTTTGCCAGCCTGTGCCATTATTGGAAGGTGGTGGAGTTTTTAGGAGGTGAGGCCTACAGGGGAAAGTTAGATTAGTGGAGGCTTGCCCTGAGACCGTGGACATTTCCTCTCTTTTTCTTTGTTTCCTGGCTGCCATGAGTCAAGCAGCTCCTTTATCAGGTACTTCCAACATGATGTTCTTTCCTGCTAAAGGCTCAAAAGCAGTGTGGCCAAGTGACCATGGACTGAAACCATGAGCTAGAATAAGTCTTTACCCTTTTTTGTTTTGTTTTGTTTTTGGTACTGGGGATTGAACTCGGGACCTTGTGCTTGTGACACAGGTGGTGGAACCACTGAGCTAAATCCCTGGCCCAAGTCTTTACTCTTTTTAAGTCGATTATCTCAGGCATTTTGTTACAGCTCTGAAAAACTGATGAACACACCAAGCTGCATAGTGCTAGTGATCACCTGGAAGGGGTGTGTTAATGTATACCCTACAGTATGGCTTTTTCTGTCTGGAGATGGTGCTAACTTAAGTCTGAAGAAGCCAGACATTTCTACAGCCATGTACTAGTAGCATGTCCTATTGGTGGCTGACATAGGTAACACTTAATGGCTTTGTTACCAATACTTGGGGCTATAATATGGCTTCTTTTGAGAAATACATGGACAAGAAAATAAGAGTTAAATCTAGAAAGTATCAACACATAGTCAAGTATGGTTGTGCATGCCTGTAATCCCAGCACTCTGGGAGGCTGAGGCAGAAGGACTGAAAGTTCAGGTTCAGCCTAGAATGCAACTTAGCAAGAGTCTTGTCTAAAAACAAAACAAAACAAAACAAAAAGCGACCAACAAGACCCAAACAAAACAAACACCATCGCCACCACCAGCAAAAACCCAAAGTCAACCGAACAAACAAAATCAACAGGTAATGGATGGACTAGAGATGAGAAAATTTACTGTAAGGAGACAGAACAATTTTTTTTAGGCATGCCAGAGAAAACTGGTGTCACTTAGTGTGTTTCTGCAGGTGCAACATGCTTCCTCACAGCATGGTGGCCCAGGGCAAGGAGAGTGTTCACATGACAACCAAAGACTTCAGGGCACATATTCTAGGAAACTGCAGAAATTTGGTTTATGACTTAGACTTGGAGGTCACACAGTGCTGTACCACCGTACTCTGTGAGATAATCACACAAAGCCTACCATTTTCAAGGTCGGGATGCTCCTGCCCATCCAACCTCTTAATGACAGCAGGGTCAAAGTAACATGGTTCAAGAGACTGTGAAGTGGTGGTATCACAGCTATCTTTGGCAAGAAAAATCTGCTGTACCAGCTTTGGCCAATGTCGGGAGCAATGTTACATAATTTTAGGGAAAAATCATTTGGATAGCCTAGTTCTCCTGCCTACAGCCCAGCTATGGGATTCTGAGACACAATTCCATTTTGGCCTCCGGTCACAACTGAGACCTCAATGATCCAGTGATGCTGTGATTCTCCACGACAAGATTACACCAGCTGAAGACATCCTGGGAGGAACAAAATCTTCACCTACTCAGTTCCTCATTGTTCTTGGATTGTTACATCTTGTTTACGTCGATGTACTGAACTCTCTGCAAGTTGTTTGTTACATCTTGTTTACGCGGATGTACTGAACTCTCTGTCCCGAGTCATTTGTTACATGTGTTTCTCCTGATGTACTGAATAAAAGGTGCGGTAAACTGGGGGCTTTCGTCTTTGCCGCCCAGAGCGGCACTGATCAGACCCAAAGCTCAGCTTCTTCTCAAAGTCTCATTTTTCTACCTTTCCTGTAATTCACCTTGTGCTGCTGTGACTCACAGGAGACTAGGACATACTGCAGAGGTTCTAGTAACGTCCCCTTTTCCTGTTCCCTACAGGCCAATTAAGAGCTTCATGGGAAGCTCAGAAAGTGGGAGTGGAAATAAATCATTGAGGGTCATTCTTGGGTTTCCCAACTTAAAATTCCTAAGTACACTAAATTTTGCCCATTTATTTTTAATTGGGAAAATAAGAAACATTGATTTGGAGAGAACTAGCTTTATTCCAGAAGAGAAGAGCCTGCTGCTGTGAACTTCCTGTTGGCAGTGAAAGCAGAGGAGGCAGCAAACAGGAGCATCTGCAGTGTCTGTGAGGACCCAAAATTGGCCATGGTAGTTTTTAGGAAGAAGCTACTGAAAGCCAGTTTTCCTAAAACATAATCATGCTGGTCAGATTTGGGTACAAGGAAAGAAATCAGGGAGGGTGGCTCCATAGAAGGGGGCTCATTGTGAGGGGGGCACAAAGGCCACAGAGGAAGGCTGAGGCCACAGTGCAGGAGGACTGGCATGAGGACTTTATTTTAACAGTTGCTTGGTAGTTCTCATGGGGGGAGCTCTCTGCTTTTCTCTGAACAAAGATGGGATCTTTGTTCTTCTCTTGGTCACCAATGTCTACTCCTTACTCCAAATTTCTGCTCATAAGTTTTGCTAATATAGGACTAGCATCACTTCTCCTTAACATGCCCATATTGTTTTCAATACTGTCATTCTTCTATTTCAGCCAATAGCTTCCATCTGTTTGCTTTCCTGTTGTAATTTAGAATCTATTGTCCATACTTTAGTTTTGAACCTGCCACCCAGGCCATGGTCCTTTCCTACGAGGGTGACCAAGTTGTCCCAGTAGGACCAGGACTTTTCTGGTTTTAACACTCAAAGTCAGGCACCCTGAGATGCCCCTCTATCCCAGGCATACTCTGTCTATGGCAGGATGGCTCTTGTATAAGATGCTCACCTCAGGCCAGTTATTCAAGAGGAAGTAAACTGGGTCACCTGGTGTGCTGCAAGGCCACTGTCCTTAAGCAGTGCTAGGGAGTATCTCTGAGGAGAGGGTATAACTTGGGCCAGCAAGTTAACCTCTGGTTAAAAGTATACTTCAATACACTACTCATTAGAAGGGAAGGAAGTGAGGTGTTATAAGTATCTGTGCAGTAGTTTGATACAGTAGAGAAAGCAGTGGACTCAGAGTCACAATGTCTAGTTTCTACTGCTTAGTAGCAATAAATCCCAGAGCCAAAAATCTCATCTTTCTGAGCCTTAGTTTCTCCATTTGTGGAATGAATGGGGTAGGACTAGGACTTGCTTCCTTTTTTATATTTTATCAAGGGTTGGGAAAGCAGTGCTGGGGATTGAACCCAGAGCCTTACATTTATCAGACAAGCACTTTACCACTGAACTACACCCTAGTCCTCCTTTTTTACTTTTGTCCTAGAACTTACGGTCCAGAGTGCAGGGTTGCACATTCTCCTCATGACATGGTTTGCTATCATCATTATTAAATTCTTCCCTCTCCTCTCCTTCCTTCCTTGCCTTCCTTCCATCCCCATCCCCAGCACTAATTCCTTTCTCCCCAGTGGGCAATCTTATTAACATATTTATCATTGAAAAGATATGTAGTTTAATAAAGTATGAGTATTATTTTGTATACTGTCTTAATTACTTTTTCACTGCTAGTGCAAAATGCCTGACACTCACAAGTTAAAGGAGGAAAGATTTATTTTAGCTCACAGTTTGTAGAGGTTTCAGTCCATAGTTGGCTGGCTCCAAGGCAGGGCAGCGTGGCAGAGGAGAAACAGTCCATGGAAGGGTAAGCAGGAAGCAGCCAGCCTTCCTTCTTCTTTCCTTTTTTATTTCATCCAGGCTGCAGCCTATTGGTTGGTGCTACCCACACCCAGGGTGGATCTTCCCTTACTGGTACATCTATCATCCACACCCAGAACCATGCTATATCCTTCAGCGGACTAATTCAGTATCACACTCATGATCCAGTCACGCCTAAAAGCCTATGAGGCTCCATGGGCACATTTAGATATTAGCCATAATGTGTACATTTTATTTGAGGTTTTTTTTGTTGTTGTTGTTACCAGAGATTGAACTCGGGACCTTGCACTTGTGAGGCAAGTGGCAGAATCACTGAGCTAAATCCCGGTCCACATGTACATTTTAAATATATTTACATTGTATAGGCCTCATTTGGCTCCTAACAGTTTTTACTCAGCATCATTTAAAAAAAATCTCAGTGGTGCTGGCTATTGGTCTTTAAGGCTCCTTGCATGATGACATTTTATGCATGTCAGTCTGCATGAAGGGACTCAAATGGATTCATAGGTAGAAGACATTCAAGGAATAATAAAGATGATAACTTGCTTACATAAGTTCTGTTTTTGCTGTGTACAGAAATGGTCAAAAAACAAAGCTGAACGTCCACTATGTAAACAACACTTTGACTCTATTTTCCATTCTGTGAGGGCAGTAGATGACTTCAAGGAATATGTCCTAAGGCCTTCATATAATGGTTCTTTTGCCACCCCCGATGGTCGATGATTTCGCTACTGTAAAACTATGACAAGGGAACGAAGTGCTTCTGTGTATTCACCTAGTAGTACTTTGAATAGAAGAACAACTATTCCTCCAGATAGTGGGCTATTATTTGAGGGGTTGGATATTTCAACAAGACATAGAGATGTTGAAATTCCTCAACTTATGAGACAGATTGCAATAAAGCAACAGCATACTTCAAATGAGAGATCTTTGTGGAAAATTCAAGAACAAGATATTGTTAATTCTAGACAAACTTTCTATTGTGCTGGTGCTCAAGTTAGAAATATTGAAGATGGTGGCCACTACAGGGATATTTCAGCTGAATTTTTCCATGGAAATCCAGCTTGCCTTCACAGATTAGTCCCTTGGTTAAAACGTGAACTGACAGTTCTTTTTGGAGCTCATGCATCATTAGCCAATATTGTCTAGCATATCATCATGAGTAATGTACTATGACTTGGAGAGTCAAGCATTTGTGTCTGATTTAAAACCATTTTTACTTAATCGAACTGAGCATTTCATACATGAATTTATCAGTTTTGCTTGATCTCCTTTTAATATGGCAGCTTTTGACCAGCATGCTAATTATGATTGTCCTGCTCCTTCATATGAAGAAGGCAGAAATTCTGATTCTTCAGTAATAACAATATCTCCTGATGAGACTGAGACCCAGGAGCTGGATATTAATGTAGCCACTGTTAGTCAGGCACCATGGCATGATAAAACTCCAGGACCATCTTACTCAAGCTCAGAGCAGGTACACGTTGCCATGTCTTCCCTTTTAAATACTTCTGACAGTTCAGATGAAAAACTTGTCACGAGAGGAGCCCCATCTCAAATACAAGGAGTACAAACCAGTGAGGACCTAAATAATGACAGTGATTCTTTAGATAATTGTGTCATTGTTGGGTTTGTTAAACCACTAGCTAAGAGGACCCCAGAACTTGTTGAACTATCCTCTGATTCTGAAGAGTTAGGCTCCTATGAGAAAATGGAGATGATAAAGACTCAAGAACAAGAGATGTCAGCTTAGGTGTGAACTAGTTAGATCTTTTGAATACTGCTAATGTGAATGTAAAATGATAAAACCATTTTGGAAAACAATATAGAAATTACTTGTATTACTGTTAAGAACTGACAGTTCTGTTCTTCAGTTTTTACTTAAGAGGAATGAAAACACATGTTCACAATAGATTTGTACATACAAGTTGACCATCCCTTATCTGAAATTCTTGGGACCAGAAGTGTTTCAGATTTTGGTTTGAAATCCACTTGATCTGCAAAGAAGATAGCTACTCCTGCTTTTTTTGGGGGTTCCTGTCACATGGAGTATTGTTTTCTACCCTTTAAC
>NW_004624905.1:2201879-2229796 GCF_000247695.1 Heterocephalus glaber
CAATTTTTCTTTTCCTGGTCACTAATTGCAATCTTATCTTCTGTATTTGAAATTCTGTCCTCACATTGGCTCATTTCTCCTGCATAAGCTTTCAATGGAATTTTTAATCTCCTGGAAATCTGTTTGTATTTGTTTTGTGGGTTCCATCTATTTCCTATTTTGGGATTCCATCATGTTCCTCAGCTCCTCTATTTTTTTAATCTGTGTCCTCTCTAGATGTTTTAATCATGTCTTGCACTATGGGCACAATCTCTGCTGTTATCTGAAAAATTATTTCTGATTTTATTTTTTTCAGGATCATCTTTTGTTGCCAGTTCAGGGGGTCCAGGTGGTTGAGTATCAGATTGTCCCATCTCATTTCCCTTTGGGGTTGCTGTAGGTGATCTTTAAAGTCTGGCTTTGAGGCTTGTTTATGTGTCTTCTCATTTTGATGGTGGGGGGCTGTGGTGTTGGCACCTGCGCAGCTCACCTACTGTATGCTGGCAGCAGTCTTATGGAGGCCTAGGAGCCTCCTCCTGGGCACTGGGATTGGCTCACCTCCTCTGAGCTGGCAGTGGTCCTATGGCAGCCCAGGAGCCTCCTCCAAGGTGCTGGGATTGGCTCACCTCCTCTGCACTGGGAGCGGTGCTATGGCGGCCTGGGAGCCTCTTCTGAATAGCTTTTTGTTCAGTAAGATATAAGAATCTAGTTTCAATCTTCTACATATGGATATATAATTTTTCCCGCACCATTTTAAGGTGGCTGTCTCTTCTCCAGTATATGTTTTTGGTCCCCCTTTCTCAAGAGTCAGATGGCTGCAGTCTCATGGGTTTGTTTCTGTGTCCTTTATTCCATTCCATTGGTCTCTATGTTTTTGTGCCTATACCGTGTTGGTATATGGTATATATTATGCGCTTTGTAATATAGTTTGAAAGTAGGTATTGTTATGCCTCTGGTATTGCTCCTTTTGCTCAGGATTGCTTTGGCTGTTCTAGGTCTTTTGTGTTTCCATATGAATTCTAGGATTGTTTTTCATTTTTAGTTCTGTGAATAATATCATTGGAATTTTGATAGAGGTTGGATTAAATCTCTAGATTGCTTTCGATGTTATCATTTTGACAGTATTAATTCTGCTGATCCATGAACATGGGAGGTCTTTTCATTTTCTGGTGTCTTCTTTAATTTTGTCAGTGTTCTGTAATTTTCATTATAGAAGTCTTTCAACTCTTTGGTTAAGGTGATTCCTAGATGTTTAACGTATTTTTTTAAGCCATTATGAATGGAATTGTCTTTCTCAGCTGAGAAAATTGGTATATAGAAAAACCATTGTTTTTTAGTGTTTATTTTGTATTCTGATACTTTGCTGAATTTGTCAGATCTAAAAGATTTTTGGCTGAGTTTTTAGGGTCTTGTAAGTATAGGATCATATTGTTTTCATGAATCATTTGACTTCTTCCTTTCTTATTTGTATCCTGTTTCTTTCTTTCGCTTGCCTAATTGCTCTGGGTAAAATTTCAAGTACAGTAGTGACCAGGAGTGGTAGGAGTGGCCATCCTTGTCTTGCTCCTAAGTTTAGAGGAATGTTTTTGGTTTTTCCCATCCAGTATGACATTGTGCCTCTGTACTTTGAGCTTCCCAGGGGAGGAGAAGAGCAGAGCTTTGTGATCATACACATACCATGAACAGATGAGTCTTCATTCACACTCAAGGACATAGGCAGCACAAAGGATCCAACAGGTTCACCTTTGCCTGGGGGCCTAGAAGCAGCCTGTCCCCAGTTCCTACGTGATACCTCACAGAGCTCTTTCAGGGACTCCTGATGAGGCCAGGCCCACCATGAACCTAGCTTCTCAAATACCTAAGGAGAAAGTTTCAAAAACATTTAGCAAGATAAAATAATTACATTTGAGGGCCACTAAGTTTACTCTTCTAAGTGTCTTCTCTATGTCCTCTCACTTGATCTTTATAAACTTAGGAAGTAGATGCTGTATTCATAAATGAGGAAACCAAGACTGAGAGAGTCCTAGAAGCTGACCCATTCTGCTACTAGTAATTGGTGGGGCCAGGGTTTCACTGCAGAAAATACCAAAGTCTGTGCTCCTTTTATGTCTTTTTTTAATTAAAAAAATTTTTCATTGTTCATAGTTCATAATGATTACATTTCTTGTGGGGAGTTGGTATGTGTACATAATGCATCTTAATTCTTTATGCATCTTCTTCCCCTCTCTTCCCTCTATCTTCCCATCTCTTGGTTGCCTTCTCTTTTGCAAAAAATCTATCTCCCTATTTCCTATTATCTAGCTTTTATTTTGCTCTTTATATTTTGGGTTTATCATATAAGAGAGACCATGTTATATTTAAGCTTATTGTCTGATTTATTTCACCTAATAATATGGTCAAGGTGCATCTATATCCCTACAAGTTACTCAAGTTTATCCTTTATGGCAGAATAGTACTCCATTATGTATAAATACCACATTTTCTTTATCTATTCATCTGTTGATGGACATATAGGCTGCTTCCAATATTAAGCTATTATGATTTGTGCTGCTATAAACATGGGTATGCATATATCAGTGTAATATGATGTGTTTAACTCTTTGGGGAAGATATCTAGAAGGGAAATAATTGGGTCAAACTTAAGTTTTAGTTTTAGTTTTCTGAGGAGTCTCCATACTGATTTCCATAGTTGTACTCATTTACATTTCCACTAACAATGTAGAAGGGTTCCTTTCCCCCTAGAGCCTTACCAGCATTTATTATTATTTGATTATTTGATGATAGCCCTTCTTTCTAGAGTAAGATTGAATCTTGAAGTTGTTTTAATTTGTATTTCTTTAAAGGCCAGAGATGTTGAATATTTTTTCATGTATTTATTGGCAATGTGTACTTCTTCTGAGTGTCTTATCATGTTATTTGTTCACTTTTGATTTGATCTTTTATTTTGGGAGCTCTAAGTTTTTGAGTTCTTTATATATTCTAGATATATAAAGTCCTCTGTTTGAGGACTGGCAAATTTTTTTTCCCATTGTGTTTATTGTCTCTTTATTGGTCATTTCCCTTTGTTGTGCAGAAACTTTAAAATTTGACATAATCCCATTTGTTGATTCTTTTTTTTTTTTTTTTTTTGGTACCAGGGATTGAACTCAGGACTTTGTGCTTGTGAAGCAAGTGCCAGAACCACTGAGCTAAATCCCTGGCCCTGTTGATTCTTGAAAATATTTCTTGTGCAATTCGGGTTCTGTTCAGAAAATCCCTGCCTATGCCTATGTTTTCAAGAGCTTTACCTATTTTGTCTTCCAGTAGATTGTGTTTCTTTTTTAACATTAGATCTTTTATCCATTTTTATTTTACTTTAGAGTATGGTGAGAGATATAGGCCTAGATTCAGTCTTCTGCATATGAATAGCCAGGTTTCCCAGTACCAATTATTAAAGAGGCTATCTTTCCTCTCAGTGTATGTTTTTGACCCTTTCATCAAAGATCAGATAGTTAAACAACCAGCCTGGGGTTGTTTCCTGCATCCTGTATCTGTTACATTGAATCACATGTCTGTTTTTGTGTCAATACTATGCTGTTTTTATCACTAGTTTTACAGCGTAACTTGAAGTCCAGGATTGTGAAGTCTCCTGCTTTACTCTTGTTGCCCAGGATTGTTTTTGCTATTCTGGGTCTTTTCTGGTTCTGTACAGATTTTAGTATTGTTTTCTCTAGTTCTGTGAGGAGTGCTATTGGTATTTTTATTAAAATTGTGTTAAGTTGGTATATCAATTTTGGAAATACAGCCATTTTGACAATATTGGTTCTCTCTATCCAGGAACAGGGGACATTGTTCCATTTTTGGATGTCCTTTTTGATCTTTTTCAGAGTACTGTAGTTTTTATTGTACAAGTCTTTCACTTCCTTGGTTAGGTTAATTTCTAAGTATTTAATTTTTATTGATGCTATTATGAATGGTATTGTTTTCCTAATTTTTTGTGAGTTCATTATTGGAGTATAGGAACACTATTGATTTTTGTGTGTTGATTTTGTATCCTGCTACACTACTTAATTTGGTTATACATTCTAGGAGTCTTTTGGTGAAATTTTTCGAGTCTTCTATGTAGAGGATCATGTCATCTGCAAAAATGATAGTTTGGCTTCCTCATTTCCATACATATCCTCTTTTTTCTTTTTCTTGCTTAATTGCTCAAGGTAATATTTCAATTACTATATTCAACAGGAGCGGTGATTGTGGACATCTTTGTCTTAGTCCTGATTTTAGAGGGAAAACTTTCAGTTTCTCTCCATTTGATATTATATTGGCAGGAGGTTTATCATAAATGGATTTTATCAAATTGAGATAAGGTCTTTCTATTCTTATTTTCTTCAGTTTTTTTAAAAATCATGAATAGATATTGGACTTTGTCCAAGGCTTTTTCTGCATCTATTAAGACGATCATGTGATTTTTGTCCTTGCTTTTGTTTATGTGATGTATTACATTTATTAATTTGCATATGCTGAAGCATCCTTGCATCCCAGGGTTGAGGCTTACTTGGTCAGAATGTATGATGTTTTTGATGATTTATTGCATTCTGTTTGTCCCTATCTCATTGAAGATTGCCCATATCTCATTGAGGACTTTTGCATCTATGGTTCTTAAAGGGATGGGCCTGTAGTTCTCTTTTTTATTTGGTACTTGTCTTGTTTTGGAATCAGAGTAAAGGTAGCTTCCAGGAATGACTTTGGGAATACTCTTTCCTTTTAAATTTCATTAAAGATTTTGAGGAATATTGAAGTTGGATCTTTCTTGAAGTTCTTGTAGAATTCAATGTAGAATCCATTGGGTCCTGGCCTTGTCTTAGTTGGTAAGTTTTTAAAATTATTATTCCTTCAGTTATTGAATTATTCAGAGCTTCAAAATCTTCTTATTTCAGTTTTGGTAATTTATATGTATCTAAGAATCTATTCATTTCTCCAGGATTTTCAAATTTATTAGGCGTACAGGTGTTCAAATTAGTTACTCATAATCTTCTGGATTTCAGCAGTGTCTATTGTGATTTCATCTTTTTCATGTCTAATTACATTGATTTGGGTCTCTTCTTTCATTTTGGAGGGTAAGATTCACTAAGGATTTATCTATTTTTTTATTCTTTCAAAGAACTAAGTCTTTGATTCATTAATTATTTGTATTGTGTTTTGGACTCGTTTTCATTTCTGCTCTGATCTTTATAATTTCCTTCTTTGTGCTAGCTTTGGATTTGGATTGTTCTTATTTTTCCAGGACCTTGAGGTGCATCATTAGTTTACTTATTTGGGCTCACTTTGTTTTTCTGATGTGGGCATTCACAGCTATAAACTCTCTCTGTCTCTCTCTGTCTCTTAGGATTGCTTTCATTGTGTCCTTGAAGTTCTGCTATGTTGTATTGGCATTATTGTTTGATTGATTCTTTCCTTGATTTCTTTTTCTGTGACCCATTGATTATTCAAGTGTATTGTACAATTTCCATAATTTCTGTGGTTTCTTTGTTATTGATATCTAGTTTCATTGCATTATGATTTGATGACATCCATGGGATAATTTCGATTCTTTTGCATTTACTTAACCATGCCGTGTGATCTATTTTGGGGAAAGTTCTATGTGTTGCTGAGAAGAATGTATGTTCTGTTGTTGTTGGGCAGAACACTTTGTAGATATTTAATAAGTCCATTTGTTTGCAGGTGTGGTTCATCTCTGATATTTCTTTGTTGATTTTTTTTGTCTAGTTGATCTATTTGTGACAGTGGTGTATTAAGGTTCCTCCAGTATAATTGTTTTGATGTTTATCTGATGTTTTATTTTCAGTAGTCTTTGTTTTATGAAGTTGGGCGAGCCAATGTTTGCTTATATGTTTACAATTGTTGTCTCTTCCTGCTCAATTGTTCTCTTAATCAATATGCAGTAACCTTTTTTTTTTTTTGTCTCTTCAGATCACTTTTGGCTTGAAGTTCACTTTATCTGAAAATAGAATAGCTACTCCTATTTGTTTTCAGGTTCTCATTATATGGAATATTGTTTTCCACTCTTTGATTTTTTACTTTTGAATTTCTTTTTGGATTAAGTGTCTTTCTTATATTCAGCTGTTATGTTTTGTTTCTTGATCCATTGCTAATCTGTGCATTTTGGTTGAGGAATTGAGGCCACTTATAATGAGTTTTTACTGAAAGGCATTGACTTCTTTCTGTCCTTGCATTATTTTCCTATTGCTGATTCTCTGTTTATCCCTTCTCCTTACTTTGTCACTCTGCCTGATGTATTCATTCTATTTAGACTTTTGGGCACTGTTGATTTCAATGCCTCTTTTTAGGATATCATTGGGAATTTTTTTGAGTGCTGATTTGGTGATCATGAATTTCTTAAGATGCTCTTTGCCCTGAAAAGACCTTATTTCTCTATCAATTTTGAAAGATAGTTTTGCAGAATAAATCAGTCTGGGATGGAAGTTTTTTCTTTTAGGGCTTGAAACACTTTATTCCAAGTTCTTCTGGTGTTTAAGGTTTGTGTTGAGAAGTCTGTTGTAATTCAGTGTGTTTACCTTTGTAAGTGATTCATTAGTTTTCTCTAGAAGCTTTTTTTTTTTTTTTGAGACAGAGTCTCACTGTGTAGCCCAGGCTGCCTCAAACTCATGGTCATCCTCCTGACTCTGCCTCCAAAGTACTGGGGTTACAGGTGCATACCACCATGCCTGGCATCTAGCAGCTGTTAAGATTCAGTTCTTGTATTGGACTTCTGAAATTTTGGTTATGATGTGTTGTGGAGAGATTCTTTTCTAATCATAACTATTTGGGGTCCTATATGCCTCACTTATTTGTATGTTAAATTCTTTCCCCATATTTGGAAATTTTTCTGCTGTTATACCTGTAAACAAGTTTTCTAAGTCATTTATGCTGTCTTCTGATTTTCACTAATTCTAGTCAATCTTAGATTAGATTTTCCATCATTTAGCAGCTGTTGGATCCATTTTTCATGTTCTCTTGTTATTTTAAAGGTATCTTTGAGTATATGGTCACCAATATCAACTCTTTCAGTTCTGATACTCTATCCTCATGTTGGTCACTTCTGCTGCCCATACTTTCCATATGATTTTTAATTTCCTAGATTTCTACTTGGTACCTTTTTATGAATTCTAATTCTTTGCTAACTTGATTATTCATATTTTGTATCATTTTGCTGAGCTCAGCTAGTTTCTTATTAGTGTCTTTGGTAAACTGATTGACTTTTTTATTAAGTCCATTATCTGTTTATGTTTGTCAAACACCTTATTGATCTGTTTGTTTTTGTTTTTGTTTTTTTGGTACTGGGGATCGAACTCAGGACCTTGTGCTTGCGAGGCAGGCAGCAGAACCACTGAGCTAAATCCCTGGCCCAATGATCTGCTTTTTAAAAATCTCTTCTGTTGTCTTTTTGAATGATTCAGGTGTGGGGCTTTTGATTTCTTCTCCCTCAATATCTATAGATCAGGCATTTTGTTGCCTTGTCTTCTCATGGTTTGTGTGTGTGTGTGTGTGTGTGTGTTTGTGTGTGTGTGTTGAGGTTTATGGATTTATAGTGGAAAGACTGGTTCTAATGTAGAAATCTCTTAGTGTCTGCTTTTCAGTGCTGCAGTCTGGTCATGGTTAATTATAGGCCTTTGCTTCTATATCAAGATCCAACCACCTCCATTGTTGCAGTGTAATTAGCCCAGCACCCAGTTCTCTGGGAATGGACTTCAGAGTTAATGACACAGTGGCAATCTAGATATCAGCATACAGAGAAAATCAGTTGATAGCAACAACTGTGCCACCTCAATAGCAACAAAATCAGCAACAGTAATACCATCAAAGGCAAACTGGATGTTGACATGCCACAAGAACAAATAATGTACCATCCTTAATCATACAAAAGAGATATATAATTATAGTATAAACACTAAGACAAAGCAAATATTGACATATAGTAAATATCTACTAAAAGCAGCAACTATAATACTTTCATTAATAATAAAAAGTATTCAATAGTAATAGTGTAGTCACCTATCTAAAGATTAATAAAACTTTATTATACTGGCAAAGATAGAGGGGTTGGGGAATGAGAGAATGAAAGAAGTAAAGTTTCTGCTGTGAAAGCACAAAGACCTGAGTTCAATCCCTGGTACCAAAAAAAAGAAAAGAAAAGAAAAAAAGAAAGAAGTTTGAAAAATTAAGCAATGGAAAATGAGAAAGAGGACAGAAAAATAAGATAAGTGATCCTATTATTGAGTAGAAAGAAATTAATATAATTAGATAAAAGTAATAGAAGAGAACAAGAAAAAGAACAAAAAAGAAAAGAAAAATTAAAAGAAAAACAAAAAAAGATTAAAAATAAAAAAGGAAAAAACCCCAATCCCCCAGAACCAATGAAGAAATTAAAACAAAAAAAGGAAATGAGTAAAAAAAATTCCCCTGTATTTTTTTACTGTATGGTTTCTTTCCAGTGTTTTCAATCTTAGAATCCAGTCCAAGCTGAGGCATGTCCTTGCTCATGTTCATAACAGGGAAAGCAATCAGACCACTGATCTATATGCTGGATATAACAGTGGGGCAGGGGTTCAAGAAACCATTGGACTTAATGCCAGCACTTTCAGACCTAGCTGCTTCTGAAAATCACACATGACCAGCTTGACTTCTCACCATGGAGGCCATGGGCCTGTGTCCTTCCCTGCCTGAGCTTAAGCTTCTCAGGGAGGATCTACATCTACCCTGCACCCTCTCTGAGACTCTTGTGGCTCTCTCTCACCCAGTCACTGTGACAGGGTAACACTGAAAACCCTGAAGTGAAGTTGTTCTGTGGCTCAGTTTTTTGGTTTTTTTTTTTTTTTTTTTTGGTTGGTTTTGTTTTTGGGTACCGGGAATTGAACTCAGGACCTTGTGCTTGGAAGGCAGGCATGGTGCCACTGAACTAAATCCCTGGTCCCTCTGTGACTCTGTTTTAAACAATTAACTGCTTCCAAAAATGGCTTCTGATTAAACCCTCTCAAATATGATAGGCACTACAATGGATTTCTTCTCCAACTCTATCCTTCCATGTGGAAAGAGTCACTTTCAGAATAAAATCCCATGCTAATTTTGCAGTTTACAATAGTCGTGGGTTTTCCTTGGGGCTAGCACTGCTGGCCCAATCTTTTGTTTCTTCCTGGAGCTGCTGACCTTCTCCAGGCTTACCTTATGTCAGCAGAGACAATGACTTCCTTCCTAGGAGCCAAGACCAGCTTTCCAGAATGTTTCATTCTTTTTTCTGTGCTGTGCTCCATTTCTCCAGCTTCTCATACTTTCCAGTTTTCTTGTCAGATCCCTTCTGATTCCTGGAGATCTACTTTTTTTCCTCTTCACTAAGTTGTTCTTTTTCAAGTGTCTCAATTCCAGGTGCTGGAGAGGTTTTGTTGCGATTGCTGCTCTACCAGTTTTCTCCCCTACACCTACGCTTTTAATCACTACATGTATGTAACCTTGAGATACACAAGGATGTGTGCACACACACAGTGGTATATATGTACAGTCTTTGGTTATACTGTATAATCACTTTTATGATATTTGCAGAATAATAGATTGTTATAAATAAAAGTCATTTTCAAAATTGCCTATCTGATTCTTCCTCTACTTTCTATTTCCACAAAAAAGAAACTTGGGACTTGTCTTTTGGCAACAGTCCTCAAACTTGAGCAAGCATGTGAGTTGCTTAGAGGATTGGCCTCAACACACATCTCCAGGCCTCACTGGTAGAGCTTCTGCTTCAGTGTGTTGGGGGCCCAAGAATCTGCATTTCTAACAAGTTCGCCATGGTGCTGATGCTGCTGGTCCAGGGACCACACTTCAAGACTGACTTAGTCTGTTTTCTTAAAAATAGCTGAGGCTAGACACAGTATAAAGAAAAGAGGTTTATTTACTTCACAGTTTTGGAGCCAAATGTCCAAGTCAGCTGTGTCTCTTTGGTCTCTGATGAGGGCCTCATAGTAAATGGCATTACAACGGCAGGACCATGTGAAGAAGAGATCACATGATGAGACAGGAAACTAGAGAGATTTAGAGGCAAGATTCACTCTTTCTATAGCAACTCATTCTTGCAAGAACTCAGTGGAAGAAGCCAGATAAATCCCTTTCAAGGATGATGGCCCCAGTGACCTAATTACCATCCACTAGGCCCCACCTCTTAAGGGTTCCACATCATCACATAGGACCAAGTCTCCAATAAATAAACCTTTTGGGAACACTCAAACCATAGCCAAACAATAATAGAGACCTGCTGCCTAGTGTAAACTGGACACAGTAAGGCTCATCAGATCCACTGCCATGTCATTACTTACACAGTTGTAGCAATATTGACGAAGCGTGGACAAACATGTCCAATGAAATCACTTAAATAACTCTCTTTGGCTCTCAGAGACACAGCCAGGATGCAGTGGGGAAAATTCTAAAAACGCCCTCCTCCATGAAAGATCCTACCCTTCACTATTCCTCACAAACTGACAGTGGGTGCTAAGTGTCTTCCTGTATTGCCTGTGTCCTCTTATTTGACCCTCCTGACCTTATAAGGTGCGAACTGTATTCATAAATGTAACTGAGGCTGAGAGAAATAGAAATAGAAATATATATATATAGTGATATATATATATATGTATATACATCACTGCTAATTTCATGCTGGAGAGAGCCGTAGCAAAAAGTATGTTGGTGGCTTCTAAGAGCAGAAAGTGACCTCAGGCAAGGAAGAGGGACCTTAGTCCTACATTTGCACTGGAACGAATTCTGCCAACAGCCTGAGTGAGCTGGAAACAGATTCTTCCCTGAGCTCCCAGAAACTACAGATGAATATCTGACCTACAGAACTGAGAGCAAATAAATGAAAGTAGTTTTAAGTCTCTGTCTATGGCCATACTGCAGCAGAAAAGCTAATACACAAGTCCATAAACTCCTGAGTTCAGAAGAAGGCTACTTCCCAACACAGACCTAACCCCTCCTCAAAATCCTTAAATTAGAAGCTGCATTTCAGGGATGCTCACCTAGTCATTTTCTGGAAATGGCAGTGGCTGTGACCTAAACTCCATTCCCATCAAGGTGGTGTTCAGTTCAGTAGGGGAAAACAAATCTAAAGGTTGCCAAACACTCTGAAAATGTCCTGCCAGCCCCATCAGCAGACACCAGTCTTGCTCACAATCACAGACAGATGATTCCTTGTCAACAAGCACATGCCCTTCATGGAAGAGCAGTTTACAAACATGTTAGCAAAACAGTGTCCTTCTATGCTGCTAGTAAGTCAAATACCCCACTTTCTTACTTTTGAGATTAATCAGCAATAACACAGAGGTGCTGCCCCACACCAGGAGACAGGGAAGCTCCAGCCAAAGTAAGGTGTAAATGCACAGAATCTATGCATCAATGACCCCACCCCAAATATCCATGTTATCCTTGAAACAAACTAAAATGTAAAATGGGGAGGCATAGTTTTGATTTTCAAAGTGACAACAGTACAACTTCAATAGTGTAGCCATGATCTAACCAACCCTTTTGTCATAAAAGGTGAATATAACCATCTGCTGCCATAGTCAGTTACAATTCAAATAAATAAAACAGGTTAGGACAAAATCCCTACTATTGAGCTTTCCCCCAGATATCCCCTCTTAAATGATTATAGATATTTGACATTCATTTAAATGGAGATTCAATTCTTAGAGTTGAGGTTCCATACCTTCTCCATCCTGCGCCATTACTGTGTATTAATTCCATTGTTTCTCCAAGGGAGCAGTCAAGTAATACAGATCAGTCCCATCGTTGTTCATGCTCCCTACAGATCTTCAGCTCTGGCCCTCCAAAGGCACAGAACTGGGCAGGGCATGGCTGTCTGAGCCTAGTCACCCTGTCCACCATATCTGCCTGCTTTTTCCACTGTCTCCCTAATGACAAGGCATGTCATGGAGGAAGTACCTGCCTTGTAGGGGACACTGGGACAGGTCTAGCTCTCAGGTTTCTGAGCAGGCTTCTGACTGTGTACCTTTCACATTAACCCAGAGGCAGAGCTGAGCCTATAGGTCAATATCCTCAGGTCTGACTGTGCCACAATGCAGGGACAACATTAGGCCCTTGCTGTTCCTTATTCTCCTCCTCTTCTCTCACCATGTGCTGCAGATAGGGGAAGCCACACACAATGCAATTTTTATCTGCGTGTTTGGGAAGACCCTTTTTCAAAAATGAGCAGATTCCCTCTTTTTCCATGTCATCCAAGCTCATGGTGGTGTTGCATTTGTTTTGCTTTTTGTGTGATTGAAATATTTGGTTCTTCTTCCCACCTGTAGTTGGATCAAACTGAATATGGCCCACGTTGTTGCAGAAACAAGCAACACTGCAGGCTGATGGCCCGAGAAGCTAGTTTTGAATACACACACACACACACACACACACACACACACACACACAGCTTCCCCGAAGCAATTCTTACCACAATGTATCCAAGCAAATGTTTTGTTCAGAAAGACATGACCGTCCTTAGTTTAACTTCCACCGCAGTTCTCTGATAATCTTGGAAAACTCTGTTTTTGTGGTTTTACTGTCATTCTTGGGCCATCTCTTGGAACTATCATCATTTCAACATTATAATTTTTAACTGGGAATGTGGGTTGGTGGTTAAAAACAGGAAGTGTGATGTGTTAAGTCTGAAAACCAGTAAAAATATGCAAGAAAGTCAGGGAAATTCAGAATTGGATATTATTGATAGGGGAGAGACAACCAACCAACAGCAAGTGAATGAGTATATTCATATGGTTGATCTGAAATCCTGAGAAACATGTGGATATCAACATAGACAAAAAGTCCAAGCACTACCACAGACTAAACAATGTAAAGTAAATATTCTTTTGTGAAAAATTGTATTTTCCAAAGAAGCAATAATACCTCCTGTTTCATATGTTTTTCTGTAATGCATCCTTGACATTCCTCCCATAAAGAGCAAGAATCTAATTCCCTTCCTTTGTATCTGGGTTGGCACAGTCACTTACTGGAAGAATAGAATGAAATGAAAGAGATTTTCTGGAACTTGCAGAGCTAAACATTTCGCAGCTTCCACACTAGATGCCTGAAACCCAGGTCCATCCTGAGAAGCCAAGCAGGAAAGCCCACATGAGTGCTTCCATTGGTAACCCAGCTTAGCTCCAGAGCCTACTGTTGGGCGTGTGAGTGAACCTTCTTGGTCCAAGCCCACTGAGCCTGCAGAGGTCTGCAGCTTCAGCTGATGGCCCAGGAAGTGTAGCCTGTCACACTCCTCTAACCTAAAACAAACTTTCTGTGGTTTCTCATATGCTAACAGGTAACTGGAACACCCTCCCAGCTCTCTTTTCTGGTGTATTGTATATCTTTTGTCATATTTTATGCTCATATGAGACAGATGAGAAGTGTCTGACTTTACCCCCCTTTTCCGTGATAGCGGGGCGGGGCAGGGGGAGGGAGCATGGTTTGGCTGTCAAGCCACTCCACTTCCAGTCCCTTCACTCTTGCTTGGTCCCTACCCCCAAGATGGGCTGTGAGAACTTGGTTGGTGTCCTCCCTGATTACTTAGCAACTACTCTCCTCCAGGATGCTCTGACAGGAGGCGCAGCTTAGCTGTCAGCCACAGCACACCTCCCCCACTTTTACCACTCCAGCTGAGGCTGCTGCTGTTCTTTGTGGGATGGGGGGAGGCACCCTAATGTGGTTGAGATCGGGGACTGAGGGATCTGGGCCTAGTATTAACATCCCCAACCTCCTCAAGCCCAGTAAGCTGTGCTGAGTACACTAGCCCTCCTGAAGTTTGGCCAGTTTGGGCCCCACCATTTTGCAAAACGTGACAGATGTCAACCAAGCAGTTGCTGTCTCTCTGGCCTTTCCCTAAACTGCAGCATTGACAGCTGTAGCTGTCCTAGAGACCCTGCACCCACTTGAACCAATCACAGGTCTGCACTTGAACCAATCAGCAAGCCCAAATCTGAAGCAACTAGTGCCTTCACCTGGACCATCACGAGTGTGAGTGTAAGCAGCACTCCCCTCACACTTCTCAGGTTAGTCTAGGAGGGGTCCTCTGGTGTACTGATGCCCCTGTGCTGCCATACAGGTCTTATTAAAAGAAAGCCTCACTGGTGGTCCTATAAACCTGCTCATGGTTTATTTCCAAGTAGGTCAGCCTTGGAGGCCCTGTAAATCTACTTGGGATCTTATTCTGTGTAGTGTGGACAGAGTGGTCACTTTAAAAGAAAGAGCAATAAACACTAAGGCTGTTAGCCCTGAAGAGCCCCAGAGACCAGCACCCAACAGAATCAGCCACTGGTGTCTGGCACAGGCTAGTCTTGAACATTGGTGGCTGGCAGTGGCTGACAGCAGCAGCCAGCAGTGTCAGCCAGTGGCATCCAGCATTAACTGGTTTTGACTGGTGGGGCATAAGGGCTGCTAGCAGACTTGTACTTAGCTGATTCAATTTCTGAGTTGAGCAAAATGAACCCTCAGCTGATTGGGAATGCATACATACAATGCACCTCTTCCCTTTGCAAATGGTGGCACAACAAATACACTATTTGCTCCACTTTTTTTTTTCCAGTCAACAACTTGTCTTGGGAGATTATTCCTCACCTGTTCATCCAGACCTGACCTGCTCTTGAACAGTAATAGAGTTGGCTATGATGGTTAATTCTGGCTGTCAACTTGACTTGGACTGAGAGATGCTTAGAAATTGGGCAAAGCCTATTACTGGGTGTGTCTGAGAGGCACGTTTCCAGAGAAGTTTGGTGTGCAGGTCAGTTAACAGAGTGGGAAAGCCCTGTCTTGGCTGTGGGTGACACTGGCCAGCAGGCTGGAGACCCAGATGGAATAAGCAGCATAGGAAGGCTGAAGCTTATACCCGCTCCTATTCATCCTTGTTGAGTGGGTGCATGTTTTTGCTGCTGCTGTTGTCCTTAGGCATCAGACTCCAGATCCTTTGATATTTGAAAGTAGATTTGCACTAGTGACTCTCTAGGAGGCCTTCAGGCCTTCAGCCTTGGACTGAGGCTGTGTGATCCATTCCTCTTGTTCTGAGGTTTCCAGCTCCTTGGATTTGCTGGTGCAAATATACTTTTAGTACCTCATAGTTCATAACTACAATTTGTTGAACCAGTCCACAGTTAATGGATATTTAGGGTACCCCTTCCCTACTCTATACTTTGTTTGTACAGTGATTCACTGCTATTCTGACAAAATACTCTTCTATTTATAGATAGACATTCCTAGAGGAAAGTATTTATACCTTCTTAATTCAATTATTTGTGCATTTTAAACTGTAGTTGAAATTGTCAAATTGCTCCCCTCAAGAGGTTATAAGAAGTTGTATTTTCTTCAATCATATTTAAGGGTATATGTTTTCTCACATACTTGACAAAATATTTCCATACCAAAGTTTAAAAAATTATTTATTCTGAATTTTTATTCAAATTACAGATGTTATTTTTGTGGAAAAACAAAGGAACTAAATCCTTGATAACTAGTTCATACCCTGATAGCCTTTATTTGAGAAACTCTGAGTCCTCATTGTTAAAAAAAAATTATATTCTATGGATTTGGGGAGGATGGTGTAACGTAAGAAGGATAGTTGAAGAAAAATAAACTTAAATATGATTCCATTTTTATGAAATGTGTAAGCTTATATAAAGAAAAAAGTCTGGAAGTAGTTATCTGAAGTGTTAATAAGACCCTAGGTCCATCCTAATGGTAAACTACAGTCAATCCAGTGATTAAATATCATCTGGAATTCTGCAAGGTGTGGCTGCTCTCTAGAAATGGCTGAAGAAAAACTTAAGTTAAAAGAGGAAGCCAAGATAAAAAAGTGTACTCTTATCAAAGGTATGGTTTATGGTGTTAAAAATCCATTTTGAAAAATTTGTGAGAGACTAACTTTCAATATTTTGACAAAAGCTTAGACATTAGTGAGATAGCTATTTTACAGGATTTTTCTTTTTTCTTTTGTATTAAATTCTTTTATTGGTACATTGTAGGTATACAACACAATTACATTTCTCATTGGGAATTATACCTTTATATAATACATCTTGGTTCTTATTTTTTCCCTATTCCTAGCCCTCCCTTCACGCCCTCCACCCTTCCCTATTTACAAAGACTTTATTTCCATTTTTCCCATTTCTCATCATTTTTTCCTTTCCCTTCTTTCCTTTCCCCTGTGCCTCTCACTACCCCTACCCCTTTGGACCTTTTCTTCCTATTTTACATTATCGATTATTCATTCTAATAATTGGTACATTTTAGGTATACAATATAATGACATTCATCATTGGAAATTTGCACCTTTACATAGTCTCTCTTGGTTCTTATTTTTCACCCTTGCCCAGCCCTCCCTTCAACCCCTCCAGCCCTCCCTATTTACAAAAATTTTGTTCCTATTTTTCCATTTTCTCATATTAATTTACAGGATTTTTCTTATTCATGTAAAATGGATCTAGATCAACTCATTGAATGACTGATATACTAAATGATCGTTCATCAACCTTAGCTGTTTTTCTAAGCATTTGCTTTTAGTTGACTAGTTTTCATTTGTCATTGTAATTGCATCTTAAGGATTGTCATTTAGTCTCTAACTTACTTAGTTCTACACCTGCTGCAGCTGGAAACTGAGAGGAGCCCATTTATAATGAAAGCAATTTCCATGTATAATTTTTTTTTTTTGGTACCGGGGATCAAACTCAGGACCTTGCACTTGCGCAGCAGGCAGCAAAACCACTGAGGTAAATCCCCGGCCCTCCAGGTATAATGTTTTATTCAAAGATAGTCCCAGTGCTCAATTGGTACAGATGTTTTTCAACAAGATAAGATCCTGAGATTTCTTCAGCATCTACTGTATTCATTGCCAACACTATCTCAAGATACTTGCCATTGGGTTTTCTTATTTAAGGGAATTAAATAGTAAGTTTTGTTAAAAAGGAAATAGCATATTGAATATATGTGCTTTCAGCAGATGTAAAATGGATAACTAATAACTTTGATAACTTAGCCAAATTTTCTGAATTCAGGGTTGACTATTATTTTCATATATTGAAGAATTATCCTACCACTACAGAGGATCAAATTCTGGATAAAGCAAATTGAATTACTCAGCTTGTTAACAAAGGATGTTCACAAAGATGGCTTAGTTAACAAATGTTTTTCAAGTTTTAATGTTAAATATTCTCAAACAACAATTGCAAGGGACAACTGTATATTTTTATTGTATGTGATATTCCTACAATAAAAATGAAGATTGAAAATTGGATGGAGAGACTTACTTGATCATTGAGACTTTAAGTGATTTGAGACAGTATATTAAATCTAATAAAAACTTACCCATGGAAAAATAATTCATCATTTTTTAACTAAAGATATATTCGAATGAGATAGATTTCAATCTTAAGCTTTTCTCTGGAAGGAATACTTACAGATATCTTTGTTTCAATTGTAGACTTATCAAACCTGTTCGCAAATTAGGTGTTCACGCTGTGATCTAAAAGATGACTTACATGAGTGACTCTTTTTTCTACTTTCCTCTTTTATGTGTTAAGGGGGTAGGCCTTTAGACAGATAGAAAGATAGACAACCATTTTTCATGGACTCACTAACTTTCCTCCATATCTTTCTGACCTCAGAGGGCCTGCCTGCTCTGCCCCTCTCTGCAGATCACTTTTTCTGTGCTTTCTTATAGGAAAAAGCACGTTCCTATGCTTTTTCAACTTCAAGGTCAAGGTAAAGGGAGACCTCCAGTCTTGACCTTGTGCTCCAGCCAAGTGTACTTGAGTTCTGTGCTTTGGGGATTCTTTATAGCTCAAATCCCATAGCAGCAAAATTGTCCCATGCCTCCTGTGGGGAAGTAATGAGAAGGGATAGGAAAGTGAGCAGCATAACTTGGGTATTTATTGGTCCCTGGCCACAGTCTCTCACAGTATCTATCAAAATATCCAATGCATGAATATTTCTGAATATTTAAGAGAGAATGGCTAATAGATCAGAGAGAATTTCAGGCTTGCTAACTGACAGCAGTGACTTATCTTCTTGGTGAGAAGTTACTCTTTTACAAATGCTTAGTAATGATCATATGAAAACAGTGCCATTCTGCCTCTTCAGCATGTCTGGGCACTTCTCCTGTTATTAGCTTGAAGAAGCAATCAAAACAGTGCAAAACCACTTCCTTTATGGTTGTTTTGGTTCTAAAAATATTGAGATATCAGACATAGAGAAATTTCCAGGCCACTAGACAAGTTTCCCAAGTTGGTATATTCAATGCAATAGCATCTCACCATTACCCCAGGAATCCTCACTCTTTAATAAACCTAAGAATCCTCTGGGACACTTATAAAACAAGTGCAGATTTGTGGCCCCACATCTAGGGTTTCTGATTCATTAATGTCCCTTGGAGCCTGGGAATCTGCATGTTAAGAAGGACTCTCTAGGGGTGGGGATTTAGCTCAGTGGTGCTGTTGCTGGCCTCACAAGCACAAGGTCCCAAGTTCGATCCCTGGTACCAAAAAAACAAAAAAAGCAAAAAAGAAGAAGGACTCTCTACAATGTTATGTTGTAGAAAACATTGCACTGGTGAGACAGAAAATTCACCTTTTTTCATGGCAATAGATAAATTTCAATTTTAAAAATTAAAATTAATGAAAAATTTAAATGAGTTTTCAAGAAAAAAAACACAAGATGTCAAACTAGTAGTGATTTATCAATTTAGTCTCCCAGTTAATCTGAAAACTTAGAAAATGTCTTCAGCAGCACCATATATCTGGAAGGACAGCACTGGAGATGCTAATGTTTTAGAGAACAAAATTACAACAGGACTCTATTACAGTCCGCAGGCCCCATCTCAGCTCCACTACTCACTAACTCTGCCTCCTTCATTTCTGCTTCAGATAGGACCCACTCAAAAAACCAGAAATGTATTCGTGATTTCTTACAAAGAGGAACTAATCTAGGGAATTGGTTAAGCAGCAGATTAAAAAGTTAAAAGGAAAATATTGGGTAGAAGAAGATGCTACCACTTCTAGAGTTAAGAAGCAATTGGGTTATCTGAGCCAAGAGCTTGGAGCAGATGGTCATGGAGCTGAAATCAGGACATCTTTGGAGGCCCTTCCCAGGTGATACCAGCACCTCTGAGGGTTCTGATTAGACTGGGAGAAGGGAAAAAACTGGAAACTGGAACCAACTGTCACTATCATAGGAATATTTCTGGGTGACAAAAGAGAAATAGGAAATAAAACAAGGAGCAAATCCCTCTCCCTCCTACCCTGAAGCCTCACTGAAATATCACCTATGGCAATGCTTAATGGCAAGCCAGCTGTCAGCAGAAATGTGGCTCTGAGAGTCTTAGTCCCACCCCTAAAAAGCACAGTATACAAATAGGTCAGCTTGAATGTGAGGAACCATAGCTTAATAGCCTCTACAGTCCACCCCTTTGGCCATTCAGCATCTATCCATACCCTCCTATAGGTGTACTTATATACAAGAACAAAAACAACTTCATGCTTTTGCATAAAAAGATGAAACTGTGGCACAAATTAAGATTATCTTTCCTCTTCCCAAGATGGGAAATACAAGGTTCCAGGAGCCCTTGTATTTTTTTTTCCTCCATAATACTGATTACCCTGCTGAGTATGGAGTGGGGATAGGTGGGTGGGAATGGCTCTGCTGATTTTCACTATCAGAAAGACATTTAAAAAGCCCTTCCTTGGACAAGAATATAACTCTTGCCTTCTGGGAAAGGGAGCTGGAATAATATTTAACCGTGGAAGAGAGATACCCGCTTGGATAAAATCTGTCCAAGAAAGGAAGAAGCCTACAGTTACTATTATGTGGAGGAGGAAATTTATGGGTTCTTTGGAAGTTTTATAGTCATGAATGACAGAACATGTCATTAGAGATCAAGCTGTCTTCTGCTAAATCAGCTGGGGTTTGGTTGCAAAACACAGCAGGCTAAAAAATGCAGCTGTTTGCTTCACCTTGGGGACCAGAACTGTGCAGTCACCATGGAGGGAGGGTCTGAGCGTGTGTCCCAGGAATGTCATGTCACACTTGATGCTTATGTAATGTGGGGTATAGGAAGGTTTCCTATGGCATCTTTCCTCTCCCACAGCTGGAGTTACTCTCCACATGTAGAAAGCAAAAGGCACATGGGGCTGGCCAGAAGAGAATGGAACCTCAGAGTGTGGTGAGAACTGTTATTAAAGCTTAGGTATTGGTGTGATTTGAATGTGTCTCTCCCACCCCCAATTCATAATTCCTAAATTCATATGTTGATGGCATTTGGAGGTATGGCCTTTGCAGGATAATTGTGGATAAACGAGGTCAACAGAGTGGGGCTCCATGATGGGATTAGTGGCCTCATAAGAAGCAGAAGAGAGACCTGAGCTGACACATCCCCCTGCCGTCACCCTGTGAAGCTTGCTATCATGTTAGATGCAGCAAAAGATGCTAGCAAAATTTTGACACCTTGATATTAGACTTGCCGGCCTTTAGAACTATGAGAAATAAACCCCTATTCTTTATTAATTACTCACTTTGTGATGTTCTGTTATAGCAACAGAAAAAAGACTAAGACAAGTATCATCTTAACTAGAGATTCCTAAAGTGGATAGGGGATATGAGGGCCATCTGGCTGCAACATCTCTCACCTCATTGATCACCAGGGTTGATTTGGCTGATATGGCTGGCTAGGTGCATGTCCTCTTCCTCCCTCACTGCTCCACGTCACTCCCTCCCAAAGCTGCTCACTAGGTCCAAGAGGACAACCACCTGCAATAGAGGAGGACCATTCCCTTGGTCAAGGGTATATAAGTAACTGTGCTCCTCTGCTAGAGCCTCCCAACAAGCTCCCACGGTCCTAAAGTGGATAGGAATATACATATAATTATGTAGTAGGTTTCCACCTATTTCTAATGGGCTGATGCAGTAGCAAAGTTATAGGTTACACTCACAAGAACATGGTAGATACATCAATGTTCTCCTCTGCTGCTGGAGATGGCTCTGCCATTTCTATAAACCTGCCTTTGGTAGGGCAAAATAGGGTCACACGACAGTGCCACACATGGCTCTAGCATAACAGCTCCTTGCATTAAAGCAGCTTGAGAAGTGTCTTTTGAATGAGTGAATGAATAAATGTGATTTAGAGAAACAGCCTATCAATAATAGGTTGCTTGCAATGCAGAGACCTCACTTGCTGGCAATCTGACCAAATTTCAAGCTTCAGTTCTCAGACCTTTATTCGGCTATGCAAAGTTCAGCCCTCTGCCTGTTATACTCTGTTAAGCACAGGAGCCTAAAGTTCTTTTATAACTAGACTGAGCCTGCAATTCCTGGCCTCTCACCATCCCTTTCCCCTCTGAGACACAGGGGCTGCTCGAGGAGCCATGGAGCCCAGCAGCAGCCACATAGATGACTTCCCTCTTAATGTGTTTTCGCTCACTCCTTACACTCCCAGTACCGCTGACATCCAGGTGTCTGATGACGACAAGGCAGGAGCCACCTTGCTCTTCTCAGGCATCTTTCTGGGACTGGTGGGGATCACGTTCACAGTCATGGGCTGGATCAAATACCAAGGTGTCTCCCACTTTGAGTGGACCCAGCTTCTTGGACCCATCCTGCTATCAGTTGGGGTGACGTTCATCCTGATTGCTGTGTGCAAGTTCAAAATGCTCTCCTGCCAGCTGTGCAAAGACAGTGAGGAAAGGGTCCCGGACTCCGAGCCGATATCAGGAGGACAATCGTTCGTTTTTACTGGTATCAACCAACCCATCACTTTTCACGGAGCCACCGTGGTGCAGTACATCCCTCCTCCTTATGGGTCTCAAGAGCCGATGGGGATGCACACCACCTACCTGCAGTCCATGGTGAACCCTTGTGGTCTCTTGCCCTCTGGAGGAGCAGCCAGCGCCATGCCAAGTCCCCCTCAGTACTACACCATCTACCCCCAAGATAATGCTGCATTTGTGGAGGGCGAGGACTACTCTTCTCTCATGGATGGTGGGAATGGCAGGTATGGTGTGCATACTGGGGCTACTCCCCTCCCTGCTCCCCAGTCATGGTCTGTGTCTGTGTTTGGTCTCTGGGGCAGGTGGTGGGAAGTATAGATCTCCATGCAGCCTGCTGCTCAGGGTGGAGACACTTGTTCTGCCAACTGTGCTTTGGGCTGTGATATATCTGGTTTTTCTGCTCATGTTTCAGGCTCAGCCCTGATGCTGTCCGGCTAGGAGAGATGCAGCTTCAAGAGGAGGATTGTGCCTGCTTCTCTCCTCCTCCCTATGAGGAAATATATGCCCTCCCTCACTAGAGTCTATAAGAGAAAGAGCACTGAAGTAATTGCTGTTGTTGACCTGGCAACTGGAATGTCCTATAGTATTATCTTTAGAAGTCAGGGCAGGGCAGCACAGACATTGTCCAAGGGGGGAAAGGGAAAGGAAGCAGCAGGTAAAATGTCTCAGACTGGTAAAGATTAGGCTGGGTTGGAAGAGTTTCTTCAGACACAGTGACAAATTCTCTCAGGTAAATCCCCTGGGTAAGGTCCAAGAGCAAGAATTTTGCCTTTCCCCAGCACCCACCTTCTACATATGGTAAGGCAATGGTGTCTCAGTTTTAACTCCAGCAGTCAAGGAGAAAATTCTGACTTCTGAGACCTAGTGAGCTTCCAGGTGGAAGTGAGGGTGGGAAGGAAGCAGGGAAGAGAAAGCAGGCAGAACCAGGGATTTCCCGGTGCCTATCCTGGCCCCAAAGTGAGCTTGCATATCCCAAACAGCTGGTGGCCAAGTGGTCTCCATGAGGACTCTTGGTATCTTAAAGGCTGCAAAATAAGTGAATAAATATAATAGAAAAAGATAATATTTCCTGCTGGAATAGAATTGGCTAGCTGACTAAACCTACGAAGGAAGTGGTAATAGAATAATGATGTGAATGAAACTAATGTATTCTGGATAAATGTTCTGGATCCATGAATAAAATCACTGATGTTTTCTTCTGCAAGGCTGAAGCTTTATGTGTGATCCACATAAATGGACTCTTGATCTACCCCAGTACAGGGTCTGTGCGAGGCACGAACTTGGCCCAGGGGTGAACAGATACATGTACTTCCCCAAGTGCCCGGAGATCTGTGAAGTTAGAGTAGAGCTGCTGTGTCAACATGGGAAAGTTATGCATTACGGAAACAATCTTAGTGGCTAAGATGAGCTCACCTTCTTCGTAAAAAGACTGATGTCCTTAATCTCCCTGAATCGGAACTGTATAATAAACAACCGTAACAGACTCACTGACTTTAGAAGAGATAGTTTTAAATCATTCAGTTTCAAAATAAAACATTTTCCTTAGGCTACAAAGATAAGGCCACTCACTGAAGGGTGGCTCACCCCAAAGAAAGACACAAGGTTTAGCAATTCTTTAAAGTTTTGGTACTGCGTTTATATATGGAGTGATTTTTACTTTCTATGGGAATTATGCAAGTTGTCAAGATATGAATAATATGGGCTTGGTACATTATTGTTTCGATTTATTTTATGTATTAGTGACAAACCTTTTTACGGACACTTTCATGTTTGACAGATGATGGAAAAATATTATTCCACTTACAGATTCAGTTTATTAGCTTTACACTCCACATGTGCTTGAGATATTGAGTACCGAGCTGAAGGTTCTAGGAAGTTAGGTGACAAGGACATGATTGAGCATCACCAGTGACATTCTGACAGGTAAATAAATGACTTGGGTCCTACAGGCCTGTCTCACTCGCCATTTCCTCTCATCTTCACCTACCCCACAATTTTTATATATAGTGCGATAAAAAATATGGTCAATGTTTAATTTCTTTAAAATTACAGTAAAAGACACATTGCAATTAATCCCCCTCAAAATCCTCCCCCTCATTTCAAACACACTTATCCCATCATTCTTGCCACCTTCTGAAGCAGTTCTGAAAGGCTTTCATGTCTTTAGTTCCACAGTTGTGGCTGCCTTGATGTCCTAAATCGATTAAAAACATTTACCTTGAGAGTCATTTTGACTTTGAGGAAGAGCAAAAAGTTTCATGGTGCCATATCTGGAGAATGAGGGGGATGAGAACACATTATAATATTTTGATTTGACAGATATTGTCATAAATTATGGATCAGTGAGGAGTGGTCAAACAATATGGTGAATGTTTAAATTAAAGCATTTATTATACATTGTCATTGAATGTCCTCAAAGTATGCCAAATTCTTCCCCTCACTTTGAATATACTTATCCCATAATTATTGGCAATGTGTCTTTTATTGTTATAAGTTTTTAAAAATTTTAAACATTCACTATATCTTTTGATCACCCTTGTGCTTATAGACTTGAGACACAATGAACATCAAAAGAAGCTCAAAGAAGAATATACTCGTTTTAAAAATTTTTTATTTTACTGGTACATTGGAGATATACATAATGATACCATTCATCATAGGGAATTTCTTCCCATGCATAATATATCTTCCTTCTTTTTTTCCAATTCTCCTTCCCTCCTTTAAATGTCCCCCCCCCTTTTTTTATTTTCATTGTTTATTGGTACATTTTAGGTATATAATACAGTTACATTCAGCATTAGGATCTTGTACCTTTACATGATGTATCTTGGTTCTTATTTTTTCCCCATTCCCCTGCCCTCCCTTCACCCCCTCCACCCCTCCCTATTTACAAAGACCTTACTTCCATTTTTTTCTTTTCTCATATTTTTTCTTTTCCCTTCTTTCCTTTCCCCTATCCCTTCCACTCTTTATCTACAAAAGGCTTGTTTCCATTTTTTTCTTCCATTCTTTTTTTTCTTGTCCATTCTTTCCTTTCTGCCTCCTTCCTCCCTTGTTTCCCTTCTCATTTGAACATTTTCGAGAAGAATCTATTCATAAAGGATACCATGTGTGGGAGCTGGGGAGAGCAGGTAGTCAATTTATCTGGGTGATGCTGGGAGAATGGGCTGGGACAGAATCAACTATGCAGGGAAGTGGCCCTGGGGGTGTGGGCTCCACTGTTCCTGTCCCTGGTGCCACCACAGAGGTCATTTATGCTCCTAAAGACAGAGCTGCAGGGCTCCTTAGCTCATCGCGGAAGTGAGGCCTGCAACAGTCAGGGGATCAGAAAATGGGCTTTGTTCATTCATTTCACATCTATTCACTGAGCATCATCTGTCGGGACTGGGACCATCTAGTCTGTTTCAGGAATATAGCCATGACAAACCAAACTAACAAAACAGCAGATAATGGCTCTGCCCATAGAGTTTCTAGCATGGGAAGCAGATACTGATTAATTATCTGTATTATCTATCAATTAGCCTCTGATACCCATGAGGGGTCCTGGAGCTCTAAGGGGAATTTTGACACACCAAAGGGTCATAAAGCTTGCCTGGGGATGTGAGCTCAGGGCCATTGCCTTGGTAACCCCAGGGAGGGCAGTTCACAGGGAAAGGCAAGTGGCTGAGGTCTGTAGGCCTATGAAGACCATGCTGGGACCTTGAGGACTAGTGGCTGCCTGCTAGACAAGGAGGAGAGGTCAGCACTCATGGTAGAAGCAGTCTGGCAGAGCACCATATGAAGCAGTAGTAGAAGGCACCTTGTGGATTGTATAAGCTGCCACAGCCCTCACATAGAATGCATCAAGCACCCAAAAATTACATCCACCAGCTTTCAACCCTGCCATTGTGCATTTATTTGGGGGCTTTAGTGACTGACATGGAAACCCACTGCAGAGCTCCTGGCCTGTGGCCACCAGGTTCCCACTTGGTGTCCTGACTTGGTGTCTGACTGGCCAGATCACATTCCCAACCGTTTCTGTCTTGTCCTCCAGATAGCTGCCTCTGATCATTCTTTCAATGTCTTATGGGGTGCAGAGTGTGAGATTGTGGGCAGATAGTGAGCTGCAGCCAGCCTCCGGGTCTGCGATCCAAGCTTAGATGATCCAGGGGGAGTGGTGCTGGCCTGGGGCAGATGCCTGAATCTGTGGGGTCTGACAGACCTTGTCTGCCTTAGCAGACTTTTTAGGCTTTGTGTGAAGAGCAGCTGGGAAGCCATAGGCGTGTTAGATGAAAAAGCAGCTATGATGAGAGTCTGGATACTTACTGGTCAGAGCATGACCCAGAAGGTATATATGAAGGGAACAATGACCTTGCTAGCTGAATTCAGAACTACGTGACTAGAACATGCCCCGGGAGCCATCCCTCCCTCCCCTGCACCCTCGGCCTCCAATGTGACCGTGAGGGTGAGCAATCTACAGAGAATTCAAAATGATGCTAAAAGGCTTGTTAATCAAAGGAAATGACTTTTTAAAGAACTTCACATGTCTGGAAACATCTTCCAGGAGCTGACAGGGGCAGGCCTTTTGGCTGGCAAGACTGGTAACAGCCAATGATTTTGAAGGGGCATGAAAGAGATCATCCAGATTTGAGAAATGAAGGCCCAGTGTCAATGGGAAGATACTTTCACAGAGTGCTTTGGACATTTCTTTTTCCCTTTGGGGCCATTGGAGGTGCTGATCTCCTCTGCAACCTGGGCCGGGGCCTGCACTTCCCAGGTAGCAGCTCCCCAGAGACTCTTTCCTTTTCATCCCACTGAGCCAGGATGGGTTTGAGTTTCAATTCACCACGTGGTTCTCTACTACAAAACCAGCCCTTTCAGTACTCTCTCTCTCTCTCTCTCTCTCTCTGAGTGCAGCATAAAATAAGCCTCTTGTTTCTGGAAACTGATCTTGAGGGTCTGTTTCCAAGTTCAGACCTCTGGGGCTCCCTTTGGTCTTGTTTACTGTTAGATCAGTGGGGTGAGATTTTGCTGAAGTCAAATTTTTGTGGATTGGCTCTGTCCCAAACAGAAACCCCTGCAATAACCAAGGGTAGACATCTTCTTACCAACAAAGCGAGGTTCCCTAACATGTCACAGAGGCCCGTATGGTCTAGAGTTCAGCAGTGTCCCTGCCTGTCACCTGGGTGCTGAGTGACTGTGGCTCACAACATCAAATCAGCACAGTGAATCATTCGAAGCCCTGGGCATAACTGTACTCCATTCCTGCTGAACAAGAAATGTGAAATGAATACATGAAGAACTTTCTAAAAGATAATAAATGACTCTTTCAGCTTGTTAGCCACTTTATTGTTTTTAATGTGATGAAAAATTTCAAATACAGAAATAGAACCCTATCTAGCCATCATCCAACTTAAATGACTATCAACTTACAGCCCCACTCACAATCAGTTACATTTTATTGTTATATTTTTAAAGTGTATATCCTTTTATTGGTATATTTTAGGTATATAATATAAAGACATTCGTCATTGGAAATTTGCACCTTTATATAATCTCTCAGGTTCTTATTTTTTCCCCCTTCCCCTGCCCTCTCTTCAAGCCCTCCATCCCTCCCTATTTACAGAGACTATGTTTCCTTTTTCTCATTTTCTCAAACTAATTCCATTCCCTTCTTTCCTTTCCCCTACCCTTCCCACTTCCTCTTCCCTTTTGCCCCTTTTCTTCCTATTTCACCTTACCTATTATACCTTTTAGTCCTTATTTACACATTCAGTTTCTCACACCAGAGAAACTATTCGGTATTTACACGTGTGACCTGTCTATTTCACTTAAGAGTATCACCTCAATGTACATCCATTCAGCAATAAATATCTCTAATTTCTCATTTTTTATGGCTGAGTGGTACTCTATTTTATTAAAAAAACACATTTTCTTGATCAAGTCTCCAGCTGATGGGCATTTGGGCTGTTTCCCAGTTTGAACTATCACAAACTGTGCTGCTATGAACATGGGTGCACATATATCACTGTGGTATGATTCTTTTAATTCTTTGGGGAAGATCCCCAGCAGAGGAAAAGCGGGGTCAAATGGGACTTCCAGTCCTAGTTCTTTGAGGTATCTCCATACTGATTTCCACAGTGGTTGCAC
>NW_004624905.1:2233956-2247210 GCF_000247695.1 Heterocephalus glaber
CCATCATGTTTCTCAGCTCCTCTATGTTTTTATCTGTGTCCTCTCTAGATTTATTAATCATGTCTTGCACTATGGGCACAATCTCTGCTGTTATGTGAGAAATTATTTCTGATTTCATTTTTTCCAGGTCCTCTTTCATTGCTAGTTCACGGAGCCCAGGTGGCTGCAAATCAGAGTGTTCCATCTCGTTTCCCTTTGGGGTTGCTGTAGGTGATCTGAAAGTCTGGTTCTGAGACTTGTTTCTGTGTCTTCTCATTTCAAGGTGGTGGGGGGAGGAGGGTTGCTGCTGGTGCCCTCAGCTCACCTCCTCTGTGCTGGGAGTGGTGGTAGATTGGCCTGGAAGCCTCCTACTCTGTACTGGGAGCTGCAGCATGACAATCTGGAAGGCTCCTCTGTGCTGGGAGTTGTGACACGTTGACCATCAGTTATATTTTAAAAAGCAAACCCAAGCCATCAAGTTATTTTATCCTAATATTTCATAGTTTATCTTTAAAAGATGAAGTCTCAAAAAACAATTACAACACAATTATCACACCTAAAAATTTACAATAACTTTAATGTCATCAGATATTTAGCCAGTATTCAATTTCTCCAATCTTTCTGTCTCTTATATTTTCCTCTTTGTTTGGCTTGGATCAAGATCCAAACAAGATAAGATTTTTGCTAAATGCATCCTAAATTTCTAGCTGTTTTATACTCTATTTGAGGAGGCAGTTTGTAAATTCATGACAGTAGATTCATATTTATTAAATTTCAAAGAGAAGTGTTCTTCAAGATTTTTCCACTTTATATTTCTTCTGTCAGATCTATGAAAGTCTAGGTCCCCACTAGAATTAACCCACCCCTAGGATTAGATTTTGTTCTCACTATTAGCATATTATTAGGGTATTTTTTCTAAACACAGGCCTTAAAAAATACATGAAAAAATAAAGAGAATTTTGATTGTTTAGTTGAGAATTTTCTGTCATAGAATAGCTTCAAGAATATCAGAATACCTTGATAATCTTCAGCACTGTTGGCTTGGTTGGTAAAACTTTCAATAGGAAAACTTTTTTTTCTTCAGGAACTATAAAAACTCCTTTAAATTTTTCAAAAGCAAGAACCAGATCTCATTCTTAAGGAAGAAAAAAGCAAAGCCTCTTGCTCTGCATTAAAATATTACCTGGTACAATTTAACTCTCAGAGGTTATTGACTCTGGGGCTCTTAGCAATGAATTCTCAACCCTTCTCAAATTAGAAAAGAATATATTTTCTGGACATGCCCACCACTCTTCCTTTGAAGTTGGAAATGTGTAAGTGTGTGCACACATGTGTATTCACCTACATGCTCTTATTATAGAATATGATTCATGGATTTCTTCCCCACTTAGTACTTGTAAATCATCAAGATTTTTATGTTCCAAGCAGTCAGCAGTTGGTTATAAAATCAACAGAAAGCTGTACTAAATAAACCTTTACTGGATTGCTCTTAAAGAATTGATGACATTCTGAAAGTGAAGACAACTCCTCAGAAATAATTCTCACACACTTCCGGAAAGCCAAAAAGGTCTCAGATAGGGAATTTTGTTTGCTTTGAGCTTTTAAGAAGATGAATTACAAGATGAACTGGTAAGGAAATCCATTTCCTAGGGTCCAGAAGTTTTCTTATAACAAAGAATTTGCCCAGTGTCGAAAAACTTACACGTGTGTAAATCATAGACACAAAAAATGTGTTCTGGAGTCTGTTTTATACTTAGGTGTAAGAAGATGCAGATTGTCCTGTTGTAACCCTCACATTCATTAGTTTAAAAGGACATAATTTAAAAAGTGGATATACACACAATATTCGTGTATGTATTCATTTTGTGCATGAAAAATCTCTTAAAGAATGCACAAAAGTGGTAATAATTATTTCTGAGGTGGAGGATGGGAGACTCATCTCTCATTTTAATTCATGATGATTAATGAATTTTTATACCTGATGTATATATTACCTAATCATAATATTATTTTTAAATAGAAGAGGAAGAGAAGGAAATGATCTTTCTCCCTTTACTTCTGTTAAGCTCATTTTCTCGGAGCAACCTCATCTTGAGTTCCGGAGTAAATAATTTTCATTGCCTCTGCTGTTGTATGTGCACAGAGGAACACACAAGACACACAGACACCAAAGGGCCGTGTCCGTGTGCGCAAACACTGTGCCCGTAACAGGAAGGACACCTCACACGGTTACAGACGCACGAAGTCTCTGGAGCAGGAACAAAGCTGTCTCGTGTGCTGTTGTTCAAATTCTCGGGGACAAAGTCCAGGATGACAGCCTACACGCTCCAAGTCCGGGGTCAGGTTACCATCTGGGGCCTTGCTTTGACAGTTTCCCAATCCAGCCCTGCCCCACGGCCACGCCCTGGAAAGCTGTTCACGGTAATTCACAGTCACAAGAGTCACCACCTTTGCACCCTGGGCGGAGCAGCCCAGAGGAGCCTAAGTGACCGGATCCTCCGCAGCCAGAGCAGCCACGGGGACGGGGACGTACCGGGCACCGCCGAAAGGGGGCGTCGGCTCCCGGGAATCCACCGCCCCTTTGAATCCGGTCCTCCCTCTACTCTGGCTTGGACTCCTCCCGGGTCTCTGATCCCTCCACTGCCTGAGCAGAAATCACAGAAACACGCTAGCCTATTGCCTGTCCCCTCTCTTACCCACCGCAAGTGTTCCCTCGCTCCTTGGCTGGCTTCAGGTCTCCAATTGGATCAGTTCTCTCAGTTCTGTTGGGCCCGGTGCTTCCTCTCTGGTGATTGGTTCTTTCTTCCTGGAAGGACCAGGGGACTTAAAAGAATCTGATTCCTCCCCAGAACTCTGCACACTCCATGATTTCGGGGGCTCTGTGGGTCTAAGGCAGATTCTCGTGGAAACCTCCACTCCAAAGGATGATGCAGTCTGGTGGGGGCCTCACATCTCCGTTTCCCTCGCTCCAAAGAGAACCCATTCCCTGGGCTTACAAGACTAGCTTCTCTTCCTGGGTTATTGTGGCAGAGAATTCTATTTGTAAAGCCCACATTTACTCACTGGTATTAGTAGTTGCCAAAGTATGGTCCACGTGTCCAGGGGGAGGGAGGGTCTGCAAGATCAAAACTAACGCAATAATAATTCCAAAACATTATTCACCTTTTAAATTCTGTGTACATTTGTACGGATGGTGCAAAAGGAATACTGCACCGATCTGCTGATGGCTTGCAGCAAGCAATAGTACAATGCCCTGCTCCCATGGGCACCAGATCCTAATCCTGGAACCTGTTAATTACCTTATTTGGGAAAAAGGGCTTTACAGATGTGATTAATTAAAGGATCTTGAGATGTGGAGATTAACCAGGATAGTCCCTGTGGGCTGTAAAGGACACCACATATATCTTAGTAGAAAAGAGGCAGAGGGATATTTTATACACCAAAGACAGAAGGCCATGTGAAGGCAGAGATTGCAGCATTGGCAGCCACCAGCTATGGAATGTCAGCAGCCACCAGAGGGAGTGTGGCCCTGCCATCCTTCTGATTTGAGGCTTCCAGCCTCCAGACTGTGGGAGAATACATTTCTGTTGTTTTTAAGTTACCCAGTTTGTGCCAAAGTGTTACAGGGGCCATGGAAAACCAATACAAAGGCCACACAGTCTAAAAGTAATTTTATTTTTCACCACCACTTACAGTAAAAACATAAAAATAAAAATTGCCAGTTTCCCCTTAAAATACTTATTGAGGCAGTAAAAATCATGAATATACTAAATCTCAATCCCTGAGTGTATGTCTTTTTCATAGTCTGGGAAATTGGTAATACACATAGTGCTTTGCTTACATGATGGTTGTTCAGAAGGAGGCCACTTCTGCAATTGTGTGGCAACCAGAACGACTTGCATTTTTCATGAACACCATTTTTACTTAAAAGAATGACTGGCAGATGTACCACTGTTATTCAAACTTGTGTGTCTGGCAGACATCTCCTCAGAACTGGACAAATGAGCCTCCCCTTCATGGGAAATAACTGGGGGTGTTAGCTGCCAACGATAACATTCAACCTTTCAAGTGAAAATAAAAAGGTTTGAAAATTCGTATTTGTCATAGTGAGCTTGACAACCTCCCAAATGTAAAATTTTCTTTCTTTCTTTTTTTTTTTTTGATACTGGGGATTGAACTTGGGACCTTTCACTTGTGTGGCAGGTGGCGGAACCACTGAGCTAAATCCCTGGCCCTAGAATTTTCTTTTTAAGATGCGTAGTGATATTTTAAAAAATGATATCATGAAATGTATCAACATTTGAGAGATCTGCATAAATCAGTGCACAAATTTTTTCTACATGACTATTATAATAACATGCAAGGATAAAAAATTCATTTAATGTATAAGACCAATGAATATCAATGTAACACAGTAAAAATATTTATTAATGTGGTTCCACGTTGTAACTAAGCTTATAAAAGCTGCCACACGAATATTAATTTCAAATTGAAGAAGAATATACACAATTATCTGGAAAGCTCTTGTATGTTCCAACTACATATTTGTATGAGGTCAGATTCTCTTCGTGTAATTCAAAAGCAATGTATCACAACATATTAAATGGAGATGTAAGAATGAGGCCATATTTTTTCAAATCAAACATTTAAAAAATTGCAAAAGTGCAAAAGTATATCATTCTCATGGGTTTTTTGGGGGGCCGTACTGGGAATCAAACTTGGGACCTCACATTTGTGAGGCAGGCAGCGGCACCACTGAGCTAAATCCCCGGCCCTCATTCTTACCTTTTTATTTTTGCTTTGGAAAATATACCTTATTTAATATGTAAATGGCTTATGGGCCAGGGATTTAGCTCAATGGTTTCGCAGCCTGCCTTGCAAGCACAAGGACCTGAGTTTGATCCCTGGCACCCCCAAAAAAGAAAAAAAAAATCTCTAATGAAAATACGTAAATGGCTTGTAAGTGTAATTTCTAAATAAATAAAAAACATTTCCTAATTTGGTGGGTTTAAATTTCAATATGATAAGTACTAATAGATATTACATAAATAAAAGCTCCATGGGGTCTTCAATACTTTTGAAAGATATTAAGGGTCTTCTAAGAGAGCTGTTGGCCCATCTCATGGAGGGGGGCAGTTAAAAGACTACATTTCCCAGCTGCCTTTGCAGCTAAGTTTGGCCAGGTGATTAGTTCTGGGGAAATCAGATATAAACAGAAGTTTCAGAGATTTCTGAATGCCTAAGCATTCAGAAGTTTTTGCTTTCTTTCTGCTTTAACTCATTTTTGAAGAGTACAATTTGTATGTGATCACAGCCACCTTGAACCATGAAATGATCTTGAAGATAGACGATAGTTGTTATCAAGATGGAACAAAATTTTTTTTTTAAAGTGAGGGGAGGCTACACCCCCCAATAACTGTCATGCTACTTGATTATCTTCTCTAGGCTTCTTTCAAATGAAAGAGAGATAAACTTTTAAGTCTTGTTTAAGCCACTATTACTTTGCTTTTTCTGTTCCATGTAGCAGAACTTAGTTTTATTCTTTCCCTTAAATGTGACAGTGTGATAAGACCAATCCCCAAGGACCTAGCTTTATATAGATTACACAATTACTTCTTATGTATTTTTAAGATTGGATTTTATTCCATGGCAATCATTGTCTTAATGTGTTATGTTAAAAATAACAACAGATAAAAACCATTATTTTTCAGGATTAGCATTAGAGATGCTCAGAAATTTGTTCCACTACTTGGAAAAGCAAATATTCAGTGAGGGCAGGTGGGCTCTGGGCACACGTGCCCTTCATGTGTCTGTGAAGGAAACTGCCTCTCTCTCAGGTCCAGTGTGGTCCTCACAGCTCTGCTGTAGGCTCTACCACTGGACTGGACTATCTTCAGTAGGGACAGACAGCTTTGTCACTTAACTGGTGTTTCTGGGTTAGAATCTAAAGTTCTCTTGGGCTGGGGGCATAGCTCAGTGGCAGGGCATATGCTTAGCATGAAGGAGGCCCTAGTTTCAATCACAGCATTTCTCCCCCCGCCCCCCGCAGTTCTCTTGAGTAAGTTTCATTGTTACCCACAGTCCATAAACCAGAATGGCTTAAACAAATGAAAAGGCTTCTCTCCTGAATTTGGGAGGGTCAGCATAGATGATTTCTCTGCTTAGCCACATAAATTGTTGGTTTCTCTGTCACATCTTTTATGCTACCATTACCAGTACTGTATGCAGTACCTGGCTGCTTTTGAAAGTATAGTTGTAGAAAGTCAGCAGACCTTGTCCATGGAGCCACCCTGTAACTACAATCCTCTAAGCAGAAGTAAGATTCTGCAGAACCTGAGAATCTATTACTGCTTACTCAGAACATCATAGCAGAGGGATGGATGAAGGAGAATTACCAAAAAGCCTCATTCACAAAGGTCAAGCCAGTTCTGGAAGGGGCAATGTATTTGGATGGTCTACCAGACAATTGTCTACCAGATGCCTTGGATCTAGGGTGAATTCAGGCTAGACCTGACTATTACACAGCCTCAATAGGATTAAACACAGCATGTTAATCCAAAACTGGAAATTCTGCAGAGCTATATGCTTGCCAACTGCAGTTATTAATTCATGCTCTTTTGATAGCAAAAGAAGACTCAAACAAAAGTATAAGCTGAATTGGGATATTAGCTCTGCCACCTATTAACTGGGTGACTTTAAGCAAGTTGCTTAACCTTGTTGAGCACAAGAAATAAAAGGGGTTTGAGGGTCATGTGTTTGGGTAACTATTGGGACTCATGGAGCCATTCCTGCATGGATATTAAGACATGACTATTTCTACTTCTGCCTCACTGGGCAGAATATTTTCTAGCCATATCAAGCTGCAAAGGAGTCTGGAAAATATTTTCTGTTACAGCTGTTTCAAAGGGCACAGGATAGACGAGGAATTGGGCAGGCAGCTAACAGCCTGCTCATTACTTAGCTCTCTGTCTCTCTGTCTCTTCCTCTCTTCTTTTTCCTCTTACTTCAGTCTGGATTTAAATATCTGCTCAAGAATTTGGAACTTAAGTATTTGTTTTGAATCCCTCTGCTGAAGCAAAAATACTAACTTTGAAATGCCAAGTATAAATATTCATGCCAGATGTAAGGCTTTAGCCAAAAAAGTTGACTTGTACTTTTAGAAAGACAGATGTACTTATCAGCAGGACAGCAGCAATGAGTTACAGAGCATCTAAGTTGTAAAATAGGCAAGCTCTTGACTAAACCATGACACCAAGGACTTGTTTATGTCACATTTTGATCTCATTTCGCTGGATTTTTGTGGCATTTTTGGTCACTGCCAACCTTTTGAAGGCCATTAGTTGTTATAGGATTGGTGACATTGAATTCATATGGCAGGATTTGATGGTATTGACATATGCAAAATAAAGTTAAGTTCATTCCAAGGGCTGTGATTTAATAAGGTTGAATTTTCCAGAGTTTAACTTGCTCCTTGGTTTTGGGAGGATTAGATGGAGAGGAAGAGGGGGAGCCAGACACCTTGGGGAGCTGCCCAACATCTTTGGGGCATTAGAGCTATGTTTGGTGCAATTAAGTTGCTAATTCAGTAAAAAGGACACAGTTCCCTTTTGGGCTGAGAAAGGAAAATGCAACTGCTAAAGGTGGCTGATTTACAACCAGGGAATGACCTAGGTAGCGAGGGAAATGAGCCAGATTCTTCCAAGAGCCTAAATCACTCTCTCAGTCAGGCGATCAAAACAGCATGCTCACCCCAGGCACAGCACCAGAGTTGGGCAGCCTCCAAGGCTGAGGTTGAAAAGATTCCCAATTTTCCATAGGATTAGATCCTCACCACTCCCTCATTCCTTAGAAAGAAGCAGGAAGTATGAGATCTTTCAAAGGGTCAGTCTCTACATTCTCATAAATTCCAATCCCAATCCAAGAGAAAACATAATATCAAAGGCAAAACACTATGTATTTAGATTTCTACCAGCTTGTTTGGGTCACTGGAGATTGTATAGGGCCAACTGGGGTGGGCAGGGCTAATTGAAGGATTAGGTAGATTATATTCCACATGTCCCCAGGAGGACCATTCACAGAATAATCTGACTCAATGGTTCTCAAACATGGCTGCTTAGATGATTAGAATCATCTAGGCAGTTTAAAAATTTCAACCCAGGCTGCTGTTTAGACCAATTAAAATAGACTATCTGGAAGAGATTTTAAAACATTAACAATGTTTAAAGTCTCCCTAAATGTTTCCAAGATGTACCCAGGTTAAATTCACGAGGCCTTTGATGTGAATGGTGCCCCCTGCAGTTGTGCTCAAACCAACATTCTGTGACTAAAGACTGGCTGAAAAATTAAATTTCTCCCCTTACTTTGCTCCAGTTCTTGAGTTTTATTTCTTGGATATTTTCTAATATAGGTACTTTATGTAATTTAAATAGCAACCAAGCATCACTTGGGTTTGCAGCTGTGGGCTCCACTTCCCTTTCCCTCTTGGATCCAGATGCCATTAGAACTGCAAGATCATGAACTTCTACATGGAGGTTTTCCATCTATGGTGTCTGTTCTGAATTATTTTTTCCTTATTTGAATTTTTCACTTCTACAGAAAGATTTGGATGAAGCCAGCATTTGTGATGTGATGTCTTCCTTTCCAGACCTTGCCCTTAAGGGGTACTCGGGTCCTACTGACCCTCACTAAAGGTCCCAAGTTCCATACAAAGGAGACACTCCATAATGCTTTGGAGAACAAATGCAGAGGCAAATGATGTATTCATCGGCAAATCACAGAAGGGAGGTCCTGTGTGCTGAGAGGAAGACTATGGCCAGGGAGAAGAATGGAGCCTGCCTCAACCTTCTCCAAGAGCAATGTTCAAGGACCTCCTGATATTGTCCTGGTAGGCCTGGTCCTTGGCCTTACACTCACCTGCTGTCACCAGGTCTCTGCTCACATGAATTGGAGCAGAGTAGGCAAGACCTAACTTCTGGTGGCCAAAGAACTTGGCCTCTTACCAGCTGGGTGACTTGGAGTACATCCTTGGAAGCTGTCATGTCTCTGTCCTCTTGATCTGCTAGTGGAGTCAGTAGTCTCAGCATCTTAGTGAAGTTATGGTCCAGCTCGGTGTCTGGGAGAGGCCCAGAACCTGAGGAGATGCCTTGTAAATGATAGCAATGGAATCATTGCATACACTGATTTGACTGCTGTTGCTAGTGAAAACCAGCAGAGGGAGCCTGACCTCTCTCCTGCCCCAGGGCGCCCTCTACCACCAAGCCATGATGTGTTTCATGGATCTAGTGATATCAAGTACTTTTAGCCCCATAGATTTGAACCATAAAGTTCCAGTTCAATATTTTTCCTTAAGGACATAGTGTGCTAGCTCAGAAAGTAGATTCTGGAGTCAAAATGGGCTCAAGTTCTTGCTCTGTCACTTTATGATGGCCTTGAGCCAGGGCTCACCAACCTTCAAGTCTTTTTCTACATCCACGAGAGAGGACTGACAGTTTATTGGAGGTTCAAAAGATAGGATGACTGGAATGGAATTAGCACCTGATAGTGCTAATCAGGCAAGCTGATAGTATTGGGCAGTCCTATTTACACCTCACCAGCTGAAAGGTCTCATTTTGCCCCCATGGCTTTCCATGGAAGTTTGGTCAACTTCAACTGAAACCTAACAATCTCCAGAAAGCCCCATTTCCCAGGTATGCCCATTCCAAAGTGTCTCCACTTCATAAGAATTCCTTATTCTCTCCTAAGGAGTTCTTGCTTCCTAGCGCAATAGTCATTCCTGAAATTAACACTTGATCACTAATGCAGTTCGCTCCTTCACCACCTCCATCAAATCACCTCCTGTTTTGGCAGGGCCAATACACCTATCCTGAGACACTCACACTATTTAAAACAGACACTGTTTCCTAAGTGTGCCGCCCCATAGCCTGCCAGACTGTTTCATCTGAAACACAGGGCTTGGGAGGGGTGACCCCCTCAGTTGGCATCTCCTCAACCTAATAATAACTTGCACTCTTTGGGATGAACTATTTTGTGTTTATGCATGGCCCTGCACCCCACCCACATCAATTTGACATCACTGTTTCCATAGCAAATAATAATCTTCAAATGGAGTAAAGCAGGAGTTGAAAGCCCCACAAAATCCAGTCAAATGAGATGAACATGTTCCCTAAACAATGAATACAATGGTGTGGTGCAGCTGCCAGCCTGTGTATTTATGTTCCAGATGACTTCTGTATCTCAACCCATACTTCCTCCCCTAATAAGGAATGAGAAAAACTTATAACTATGAACACTTGACAATACCCTGGGACATCACATATCCTGTGGGAGTGTATATTTATGTAAACAGACATGACTCTCACATTAAAAGTTAAGGCTAATTAATGCAATCCTGCATCTGGAGCACATGTTCATCCTCAGCATTTCAAAGTAAGTATTTGAGCTTTAGTTCTTTACAGAATTTAAAATAGAGCCTGGAGTCTTGCTCTCATTTGTTGTCTGTAGCCCTCTTTAGCACCAAGAATAGGGTCTGTGTGGTCGTCTGTATTTGTAAATTGATATGTCAAATAGAAACTCCTTACGGGTAGAGGTATTGTGACAAATGCCTGATGTTCCAGAAGCAGCACAGGGTCTTCCATGTTGAAATAGGTGATTATGCTTACTGATAACATAATTCTACCCAAGAAAGAAGAGAATCCTTACGAAAAGTAATACCTGAATACATCTAAGGGCATTTTGTTCCCAGAAATTCTAAAAGGACATTAATTCAGCTCCACTCTCATATCTCAAAGTGTGGTCCAGGACCTTGTTAGAAATTCGGAATTTCAGTCTCCACCTCAGACTTCTGAAGCATGGTCTGCATTTTGATAAGCTCCCTGAGTCACTTAAAGTTTGAGAAACCCTGACTGGTCTCAGCCTGGGTGGCTGACAGCAGTGTTCAGATACAGTAAATCCCTGACTTATGAATGAGCTGGGTTCCAGGAGAATTGTTCGCAAGTCAGATTCATTTGTAAGCTGCCAAAGTGAGTCTTACACTGTACACCTGTGAAAGTTCGAAACTCAAATGTTAGTAAGCTGGGACTTACTGAGGGGTGGTGTTGATGAAGAGGAAGGGGAAAGGAGAGGGTGAGGAAAGAGAAAGAGAGGGACCCACAATCATAGCTAACACTTGATGAATGTGTACCCATGGCAGGTGCTTCCTCTTCACTATCTCACTGAATCTTCTGAAAGTGCCTCAGAAGAGCCAGCTGCAGTGGCACTGCCTGTAATCCCAGCATTCTGAGAGGCTGAAGCCTGGGCAATTTAGCAACTTGGTGAGACCCTGTCTAAAGATTAAAAGGATTGGGGATATAGCTCAGGATGAAGGGCCTTGGTTCAACCCCCAGTACTGAGAACACACACACACACACACACACACACTCCTAAGAGGCAGGAACTATTGTACTATTCTACCAGTTGGTAAGTAGGGGAGATGGAGTCAAACCTACAGAGAGCATGTTTGCTACCTGTGTACTAGGAGGCGCAATCTAGTGAAGATTGCTATTTCTTTAATATCTTGAAGGAATTCTAACAGGTATGGCTTCGTACACAGAGCATCTTACACATTTATAGCACTTATGAGAATTGTTATTCCTTATCTTTTAAAACAAGGTTACAGAAGGAATGCACACTTACTGTAGGATAATCAGAAAGCATGCCCAGAAGCACTTAATCAAATCTTGCTACTGTTATTTGTTGCAGTTCCTTGAAGGAGCAAGGGCGGCTGGCTTGTCTTGCTCAGTAGGCCCTCTGCCCTGTGTCTGGACACAGACTCTGGGTGTGTGATGACTGTACCCTGTGAGGTGACAGAGAAGGAAGACTGCAGTTAACAGCACAGAAGAGGCTGTGGGCACAGAGAAGACCAAGTAGGAGGGAGGATGTGCCTCAGTCTCCTGGCTCCTGGTCACACTTGTACCTTCGCCATCCTTGGTATGGGTACGGCCTGTATGAACTATGCCTGTGGAAGCCTCACCCTGGAGCCAAGCAAGTTTCAGAACCTTGGAAAAAAGTGTCCTTCCTGTATAAAGGAGTCTTTATGACCCCCAAGATCCCAGGAACAAACTGCAGAGACATCACAAATGTCAGGATTTGACAACTTTGAAAGCAAACTGTTCAGTTCCAAATATATACAAAGATGCCACACTGATTGTTGACTTCTGAAGACCTGTCCAAATGAAAGGCCAAGGAACAAGCAGGGGCTGACTCTGTAGGAGAAATGCTCCAGGCTGCCCGTGCTGGGCAAGGACATGTCACTGAGAGGAGGCTGGGAAGGCTGTGACCCACAGAGCTCCCAGAAGTTTCTGAGCCTTCTCCACTGAAATCCACCTAAACATGGCTCCACGAGGAGCCTCCTTTTCATCTCAGCCAATTTTACTATGTGCCACTATGGGTTTCGTGTTTCATTTAATCATAAACCATATTAAATTTATATTTAGCTCTATTTTCATAAAAAAAAATGATGTATGTGACAGCCCCCTTGGTGAAGGAGCATCATGCAAATATAATAGCATAAGTGAACCAAGGTGGTCATGGTTCGTGTGGCTTGGCCAATGGGTAATGTTCTCATGAACTGCTCAAGCTCTCTTGGTGAAGATTTCCCCAAAGATAGAAAAGTCTTCAAACTTATGCCATGAGGGGATACAGCAGGCATGCATGGTAGTAGGATGGGCTACAGGATTTGCACATAAGTGCAAAATAAAAATGTGGGGCTCCTTGTTTAGAAATTATGAAGAGTTTCAAGATGGCACCATCAGAATGTCAAACCAGTGAGAGTTCTGCTTAGGCCCTGATGCTTCGTGACTGCCTAGGTCTCCTGACCATGTAACCAACTCTTCACTTGAGGCTGCAACATCAAATTCAAGAAATTTCATGTCATTTTATTTCTGGAAAACAAAATTTTAGCTTCCAAAAAAATAGGATGTTTCCTCCCTCAATCCTGGGATCCCTTCTGGGCAAGTCAATCTCAGGAGTGAAGAGAGCCCATGTCTTTGGCCTGGGGAATGCCTTCTTTACTATTGCTGTGGTTTATTCCCTGAAGGTTTATGTGCTGGAAGGCTTGGTCATGTCTTACTCACTTTCCTCATAGCCGAGACACAATACTCAACACACTCAACTTATGTATTTATTTATTTTTTATTACTTAAATCCTTTTATTGGTACATTTTAGGTATACAACACACTTACATTTCTCATTGGGAACTTGTACCTTTACATGATGCATCTTGGTTCTTATTTTTTCCC